>JAQIXI010001549.1:0-13204 GCA_034700165.1 Galumnidae sp. Gr-Ori-00277 | reverse complement strand
TTTATTTCTCCGTTTATTAATGAAGAGAAGAATTACTATTAAAATGTGGAATCAGTTGTGACACAAGAAATATGTTAATTGTTTTTAGATATTTATTATTATTGTTATTAACATTTGTGTCACAAATTCAATGCCATCCGATTCTTGTCGTCATATCATTTGATGCCTTCAGAAACGATTACATCAACCAAACACTGACTCCTAATTTATACCGATTGGCACAGAATGGAGTCACAGGTCAGACCCCGATTACTATTTCTTCATTTGTTTAATTAATGTCTTATTTCAGGTCATATGTTGTCGTCTTTTGTGACGAAGACTTATCCAAATCATCAGACAATAGCCACCGGTTATTATGAAGAGGTTCACGGAATCATCAATAATGAGATGTTTGACCCGGAGCTCAACGAGACTTTCAATGTCGACAAATCAGGTGACGAGTGGTGGACAGAAGGCCCTCAAATCCCAATTTGGGTATTATTTTAATCATTTGATTCAATAATTAGGGTTTGTTTGAGAACAGATCGTTAATCAAATGGCGATCGGAGGCGAACCTCGATTTAGTGGTTCAATGCAATGGCCCGGAAGTCACGTCCACTACAAGAACCAAATCATAAAATACTTATATCAATACGAAGAGAATCATCCGATGCCTTGGAATCAAAGGATCGACAAAATGATTGAATGGATGTCTACCAGTCCTGAAAACGCTAACTGTGTGTTCGCATACTTCGACCAACCGGACACTGAGTCTCACAAATTTGGACCATTCAGTGATCAAACCCTCAAACAAGTGAAGAACGCCGACGACACAATCGGATACTTTTTGGAGAAATTAAAAGAGAAAAGCCTTTTGAGTCGAACCAATCTTATGGTTATCTCAGATCACGGAATGGCAGAAATCAAGTAATGATTTTTTTGAAATTTTTAAAAATAATTTTCAAAAACTTTTCTCTAAAGTGAGAGTCGGGTCATAAGCCTAAACACATTCCTGAATAATAGCTGGTATAGTATATACGGGTCGTCACCCGTTTGGTCTATTTTACCGAAAAAGGGTTTTGAAGAACGCGTTTATCAAATATTATTCAATGCATCGAAAACAATGAATTTTACAGTTTATAAGAAAGAAGACATTCCTCGTGTTTGGCACTATAATAATCACAGAAGGATTTTACCCATTTTTATAATGGCTGACGAGGGATGGGATATATTTCAGCAATTTAATAGTTCCTGGCTCAATGGTATTTGTTTCTCTTTTAATTGAAAATATAAGTAAAAGTATTTAAACAATTATTTTATAAAAGGAACGACTGTTTGGGGAAATCATGGGTACAATAACTCATTGCCTTCAATGCGTCCATTATTTATTGCGAGCGGACCGGCATTTAAGTCCAGTTATTACCATAAAAAGCCATTTCAAAACGTAGATCTCTATCCTCTTATGTTGAATGTTCTACAATTGCTTCCAACGAAGAACTATCCGAGCAATGGCTCATTCAATGAGGTTTTTGATCTTCTCATTCCTCCCCTCTATTCTGAAGATTATGATTCATCCGCACAAAAATGGTTTGACTGTAAGTTTTGATTGATTTTATTCACTTAAAACTATTTATTTTCTTTAATTGAGTTCAAAATTAATACCGAATTTAACTCATTTTTATTACAAATCATTTGTAATATATTTATATTTAACTATAATTTAAATTTTAGTTATTCTCTACATTTTCGGTGGTTTTGGAATCTTATTCTTCGGAAGCGTTTGTTTTATTTGTTGTACAAATTTTGGAAAATCAATTGTAAAACAGAGACCGCCAGACATTGTTTGGGACTCTTTGGGTTCTGGTCTGGACATCGATTTGCGCTCACATTTAGATCCAAATGTAAACGACTTTTCAAAGCCTTTTACCGATGAAGACGTTATTAATCGCGCGAAACGTTTTCAAAGACCTGAAGAAACACTACTTTTACTTCAAGACGACGACGAAGAAGATCTGTGATAATTGTTTGACCACTTTTTCCATAAATCAGTTGTTATTTTGATATTAAACTACTCTTAAATTTTAAAATTTTGAGATTTAAAAACTCGATATTAAATATTTGTTCATTAATTCACAATGTGTTTAATATCACCATGGCTATTTAAGCTCTCAAGATTAGGCCTTTATCTAAGAATTGACATATTTTTAAGAAACTGACATAACTTAAGGCACACTTTTTTTTCCATAATTAATAAAATTAATAATTAATTGTTATTCAATACAACATTAGATATAAATTATTTTAATATTAAAATATCGTTTGTTTTAAACAAATATTTTTCAATATTTTTATAAGAATTAAAGTATACTTTTGTTGGTTTCAATAATCTCCCAAAAATTAACAATATTGTTTTCTTGCCTAGGTCAAAATTTTACATAAATAAACTAGGTAAATGTACAAACTTTCTGTGAATTTGAGTTAAAGACATTGTGTGTTAATTGTGTGAAAATTAAGTGATTGGAAATCAAATTATTTCTCTTTTTAATCAAAATTGGATTTATTTTTAACTGCCGTTTAATTTGATTTTCTAATGAATTTCACTTAAATTGTGTCCAAATTTTTGAGATTTTATTTAAAATTTAAGAGTTTAACAAATTTTTCATATTCTAACAAAGTCATATTATAAGTCATTGTTTTATTTGATTATTCACTCCTTTTTTGCATTTATTTTCAAATAAAATATTCTCCAAATCGTAGACTCATTTCATTATTTATTAATATTTAAAAATCAATTGATTTCGAAACAAATTTTTCGCTCAAAAATTGTTCAAAAAAACAAAATGATATAACTCTTCAACGAAACCGATTTACAGATAACCCAATGAATAAATTCTTTGAGAATTTGTTTGAAAATTAAACGCCAAAACTTTGAAATAGTTCAAAAGTGGAATAGGTCAGTTTAGCATGCAACAACCATACCCTAGTAAATTTATAGTTAATGTAATTCTAAAAAGTGCGGTCACTTTGGAAAATTTTGAAATTTTATCAATTTATCAAGATACATAAGTAGATAAAGTATTCGTTAAAAAGTTCTAACATTAGGGAAAATTCCACTTACTTTTCATCTAAAGTAGATAACCTTGGTCATTATTATAACCATTAAAAATGTCGTCATTTAATTTCTGTTCACAAAATGATTTGAGAATAAAAACAATTTTAAAGACATTTAATTTCATTTTAATTGCAATCATTGGTTACAAAATAATTTAATAAAAGTTTTATTTAAAAGTTTCACAAATATGTAAAGATTAATAAAGAGATTACCATGGTAATAAAGTTGCAGGAACTTTACAGATATTTTTAGTCATTTCTGTGAATCGAAAAGGAAATTCCTGTTGTCATCAAAAGTGTTAATAATTTAATCAAAATTTTATTTTTAAAAAATCTAAAATTAAAAACTAATTAATTCTGTTTTAATATTTGATAGAAAACTATCGAAACCTTCGATTTTTTTCAAATTTTCAGACGAATAGTTAATTTCACTGAAGAAAGATTTGGGTCAAAGTTATTGAAAAAATTTCTTTTATATACTTTTCTTCTTAAATAAAATTTTATTATTAATTGTTCTTAACTTCTCGTTCGACTACTTTTTGTTTGTTGAGATTTTAATCCAAACTTTTCAACAAACATTTCTAATGAAAAACTACTGACTAAGAGGTAAATACTGTTCCAAATACTATCCATCAAAAAACAACTTCACTCTCAAAGGAAAGACTGATTTCAAAATCAAAATTCTTAGAATTTCCTCAAAAAACATAAATTTTTAGAAATCAACGATGAATTTGTTGCCAACGATTACTCTTTTGTTAAGTGTTTCAACTATTGTCTTAAGTCAACGGTTTTTATACGGCAGAGAACATCCTTTTGCTAATCAACAGGTCTACACATTTCAACAATACTTTAAACCTGTAAAAGCTGTGGCTATACTCCAGGGAAAAGTTAAAGGAACCATCAATTTTGAACAAATTGTAAGTATATTTTCAAATGATTTCTAATATTGTTTTTAATATTAGTTTCAAAATTTGCAAAAAATATAAATGAAAACAATTTTCCAATAATTTGTAAAAAAAACATAAAAAGTTATGATAAGGAAAAAGAAATAAAATAAAACTATTTATGTCTGGAATTGGACTATAAATTACACAACAATTTGTCCTTCAAAAGGGTTACGACAGAGTCAGAATCTATGGCACAGTTGAAGGACTATCTCCCGGTCCTCACGGCTTTCACGTTCATCAATACGGAGATCTGAGCGATGGATGTAAGAGCGCGGGCTCACACTTCAACCCTCACAATAGAGAACACGGCTCTCCCGATGACTTTAACCGACACGTCGGAGATTTGGGTAATATTGTGGCCGACGACAAGGGCATTGCAAAAGTGGATTTCCTCGATTATTTCTTAAGTCTAAGCAGTTCCAATTCAATTATGGGCAGAGCTATTGTCGTAAGTCTTATAATTTGAGTAAAGCATAAAATTAAGGCAATTCTTAAGATTCACGAAAATATTGATGATTTGGGTCGTGGAGGACACGAACAGAGCAAAACTACGGGCAATGCTGGCGGTAGACTCGGCTGTGGAGTCATCGCTTGGGCTCAGGCCAAAGAGGAACGATCCGGATAAGAATAGTAGTATATTATGAAATCCAAAGAATTTCGAAACTTTTAATTATATATAAGACTTACTTATGATATAAAACTTATGTTTCGATGATTTGCGAAATAATCCCAAAAATTTTAAACAAACGATAACTCGAATTCATGTTAACTCAAATCACGAGTACTTAAAAGAATCCATTTTTCAAATAACAGTAATTTATTCAAAGAATTCAATAAAAGTCTTCTATCAATAAATCATTGAAAACTGATTCCGATAACTCGTAAATCATATCTTTTGGCAAATTATTAATCAAACAAATCATATATTCATCAAAAAAGAGTTTTATTTGATTTAATACTCAAATAAATAAATGACAAAAAAAGTTGACTCGAAAAATAAAAACTCAAAAAAAACTATTAATTAATTTCTTTCATTAGTTTCTTATTTTTGAAATGTTGTGAAAACAAAGGCTGAAAACAAAAATAATTTATTAATATTTGAAAGAAAAAAGATTTTAATAAAAAATTTCTATTAAATTAAATAAATTAAATCGTTATTCGAATGAAATACAAATAACTCTTAAAATGATTGATACGAAGACTCTTTAAAATAATGATTTTAAGCGACTAAACAATTGATTTTTACCATTGATTTCGAACAATAGTTTTCCGGAAATCATGTGTTGACTTCACTTTTGATAATATTGTCGTTATTATCACTAATAATCGGTTCCATATTATTATCTTCTTTTGTATTCATATCATTATTATTGTCAATGAAATCACTTTTAGTCACAACACTATTCATATCATTAAAACTTAAGTCATTGTTTGGATTTAAATCATTATTATTGTTATGTCTCTCATTAACACTATTATTGTCCGAATTGTTGTCTGTATTGAATGGCTCTTCATTTTGTTGATCCCTTTCTTCTCTATCATATCTTCGACTAAATTTATTGTCATTAAAACCCGGATTAAAGTCACTATTGTTTCTATTAAAATGTCTGTTGTGATCATCATTTTTCCATCGCGAGGGTCGATCTCTTCGTCCGAAACCACGATTTGGAAAATCACGACCTCTACCACCGCCCGGATGGCGATCAAAGTTATGATGATGTGGTCTAAGTTCTGGTCTCATATTATGATGTCTCGGATGAAAAGGTCTTTGAGGTCTTTCAAATGGAAATCTTTCATTCATATTGTGAGGAATAGGCATAAGCCCTGAACCACGACCTTAAACACAATCAAATAGTTTTAATATCAAACGAAACTTTTGTCAAACTTATTCTTAATACCCGTTCCTCCCATTTGGTGTGGAATTGGAGGTCTCATCATTTGATTCCTTTCCATTGCTCGCAATTCATAGACTGATGGAGCGAAGGGGTCGTCATTATGTGGAGGTCTGTCTATTTCAGGTCTGTCTAAATTCGGTCGGAAGCGATCGCGTGGACCAAAGTTTCGGTCCATTGGTCTGTCCGGATGTAGTCGTGGCGGCAGATCTTCGTGAGAGAGTTGTAGCGGAAGAGTTGCTATTAATGGAGGCCTCTCCTCAGGTTTGCCCATTGAAGACGTCACTGATGGCGGTCTATCTTCGGGTCTAATAGAGGTAATCGTTGAATCTGTAGTAGAAGTGGGGACGGATGATAATGGAATAAGTGGTGGCCTTTGAGGAACAGCTGCTCCTAAAACAAAACATTTGAATTAAACCAATATTTTGGCCAAAAGGCATACCTGGCAAACGATTGCCGGGCAGAGGAGGCGGTGGTCCAGAAAGCCATGGCATTGATTGTGACCCGAGCATATTATGAGGCATTGGAGGTAAACCCAATGGAGGAACTCCCGACTGGAAAGGAGGTAGAGGTGGAGGAAGGAGTGGAACATTTAAATTATTCGAATTTATTGAATTCGAATCCGTTTTGGTTTCAATTAAAGTGTTTTCTGAACTCATCGTCACTTCAGTTATTTCTGTTTTATTCTCTTCTTTATTAAGAATAGGAGGTATTGGCGGCGCTTGAATTGGGGCGAAGCTATTAGTAGTCACCGACGTTAGCATTGTTTGTTCCGATGACATCACTGTTGTCTGACCGCTCATGTTAAGCATATTTGGAGGCATTACCAGACCTTACATTTAAATTGTTGTTAATTCCATTCCATTTATTTACTAATCATTGTTTAAACTCACCATAAGAAGTGGCGGGCAGTCCAACCATAGGCATCGGCTGCATCATAGCTGCTGCTCTGGCCATAAGGGCTGCCGTTTCCCTCTCCTGATCTTCTCTTTCCTTATTCTTTCTTTTTCTCATTTCTATTAAAAATAATTAAAAATGAGTTTAATTAAAGTTTAGTAAAAGTGTCAAACCCTGTAGTTTTTCAGGAACAGTGTCCTCATCAACAGTTCCGCCCTCTTCTAATAAGTCGAGGTCAACTTCATCGGCCAGTTTAGTATAGGGTATATAACTGGCGCCCTCATCGGCCTCCCAATAATCCTTGAATTCCTTGCCTTTCATGCCTTTGCCCGGAGCCCAAGCCATCTGTTTTCATGAAAAGGGATTTTAATAATTCTAATCAATAAAACGTCAAATAATTACTTTGATTTGACTTCCATGGAGTTTAACATTTCTTAAACTACTCAGAGCTTTAGCCGCGTCCTGTCGTCTGTTCATACAAACGTAGGCACAGCCTCGCGATGGGATTAACTGATAAATTAGAAAAGTTTTCATAAATTAGTTAAAAGTTGAGAAAAAGTAAAGAAAATGAATAACTGGTTCTTAAGGTTTGAAAAATAAGTTAAATTATGAGTCAATTTATAAGAAAATTATACGAAAAAAAGTCATTTATGAGAAAATTTCTCAAAAGGAGTGAAATAAAAGTTTGAAAAAAATGACACAAAAACCAAACTCTTGAGAAACAAAAAATGAGTCAATTATTACATCAATGCTATTAATGGCTCCGAATTCGCCGAATGTGTCGCTGAGATCAGCTTCTGAAACAAGTTTAGGCACATGTCCTAACCATAGGGTTGTACTACATATGGTTAGACACGATTTCCTAATAGACGGTAAGCCTTTACGTCTTCTCTCCCGTTCCCTCTCCCTCTCAAAGCTTTGTGGAGAACGGGGTCTATCATTGAATCGTGAATTTCGTGGGGATCTCGACCGCGACCTATAGGAGCGCCGGGAGTCCCGGTCTCTATCTCTACGATTACGTGGCGAACGGGAACGGGATCTGTCTCTGTATCGATCTCTGAATCGTTGTCTTCGCGGAGATCTATTTCGAGGTGAGTGCGAACCTGACCTTTCATTTATCTCCTGTTGGAACGGCTGATGAAATTGTTGGCTCTGTTGATGACTGTGGTATTGATTGGAATCTATTACACTATTATTTAAAGTATAATTTAAATCATTCGCTCGCATTTGCGGACCGAAATTATTTGCATTTTGTTGCAAATATTGAAAACTATTGTCATTTGGGTTTATATTTGGATTTAAATGATTTAATGATTGAATGCTTTCATTATTATTGAGTTTTTGTTCCAAATTCTCAAAATTCATATTTAAGTCAATTTGTTTTCGATTCTCATCAGAATTATTATTATTTTCTGAATTAATTAAATTTTGGTTCTGTTGTTGTGTTTGAAAAGCACTCAAAATTTGTTGACCACTGACTGACGACTGGCCACTCATTCCATGGGATTCCAACTCTGATAGACTAAGCTTTAAGAGTTCTGTCTGTTGAATGGTTTTCTGCATTTGTTGCAACTGTTGCAACAATTCTGGGTTTGAGAGCAAATTCTGAGCCATACTCAGAGCCAAAGGATTCGTTACATTATTTTCATCTACAGAACCGCTTCTTAGATTCGGCGGTTCGGCTTCTGTTGGTGTTTCGCCTCTTTCTTCTTCGTCTTCTTCATCGCCATAATCGAAGTCCAAAAGTTTTTTATTAAATTGAATTTGATTTTGTGATTGTTGTGAATCACTTGAAGTGTTACCCGATTTAACTAAACCTAAGAAATAAATTTTAATAAATTATTTAAACAAAAAAATTCCATTAAATTCATTGAATAATAACCTAAAGAATTAGCCAATTGTTGTAATTGTAATATAAGAGTCGGATCTTTTATTTGAGAATTGGTGTCCCTATTGTCTCGATTGGCATCTCTTGAATTATTTTGAGGCGAAGACTCGAATTTCATTTGAGATAAGGAGGCGTTTGGGTTCGCCATATCTAAAAGCGGTTGAATTGTTTCGGCGGTGAAGACATTATTTCTTTGCCAGAGATTCAAAACGCGAACAATTTTTGGCTAAAAATATCAAAAAAATAATGTCATTAAATAAAACCAAATTCAATGACAACCTTATCATCGGGAGGACAGGTCAGGAACAGACTCTGGAAAGTTTGGGCAAAATTTTTGGCAAAACGGGCCGCATAAACGTCTTTGTCGGCACCGAATTGATGGCGAGACTGCCTTACAATTGAGTCAATTACGTAAAGACCAGGGATTTTGTATTCGGGCCGACACTGCAATCAATGAAAATACCAATTATTGAGTGAATTATAAAAGAATTTAAAGAATTACTTTAATAATGAATCGCTCGACTGATTGGACGATATGTTTATACATTTTTATGGCTTTCATCGAAACTCTTGTTATTTGAGACATCTTTGCCTTAGATATCGGCGGTCGGACCTCATATAGAGACGACAACTAAAGAATTGAAATAAATATTAAAATATTGTCACTCAAACAGAAGACAATTCCAGTGATAGAAGTGATGGCAAACAATGACTCACTTCGGCGTTGAATTGTTGAACGACTTCCATATCTCGTGAGGCCATAATTCTTAAGATAATTCGTTTAAAATGAATCTAAAACTGATTTAATGAGAAATTCCGTCAATTTTTGAACACTTTTTTGAATTGAAAAACAAAATACGAACCAAAAGACCAAAAATGGACACAAATTTTAGTTTTAATCTTTTATTGGATTTCTTCAGAAGTGTTGTCCTATTTTTTTCTGAATTCAGTCTTCAATAAAATCACAAATCAATTGATTTAAATCCATATCTCTATCGATGTCTTGAATTCATTGTTGAAAACCAAATGAAATATCAATCGTTAAAAATGGCTGCCTTTAGATAACACAACAATATTTGGTTCTCATAAATAATGTTCTTTTAGTGTAAAATTTCTACAAATGTTTTCCATGTATTGTATGCCGACTATTGATTGCGAAACGAAGTCAAACCCTTTTAATCCTTTCTTTATATTTTGTTTTTAATAAAATACCGGATTTTCATTATTAAGGGTCAGTTAAAACGGGGTTTCGTTTAGATTTTTCAATAGTTTTTAATTAATTGATTGAAAATCAATTCTTTGAATTAATAATTAATTAAATGATTTTGAATAAAATTTATTCATAAAAAGTGTAAACGAAAGGGAAAGGGATTAAAGGATTTATAGATTTATGTAAAAAAACAAAATAAACGGCAAAAAGAAACGCAAAATATTTACAATTAATGTTTGATTAAAATCACACGAGATATGAAAAAAACACCTTGTACAATTAGAAAATGTTATTGTCTTAATATTTTATTGAAAAGTTGGGCTAAATATGAATGCATTTATTTCTGTCTTATTTGAAGGGCTCTAATATTGGGTTGATTTTCAACACTTTTCCTGAATATGTGTTTCACTGAAAAACATAACAAAATAAAAGTGAAATCAATTTATGAAAACTTCGCGAATATATTCACCAAAAAAAACAAATCAAAACAAAACATTTGAATGAAATGACACTAAAATAAGAGATAAGAATACTTTTAAAACTTGATTTTCACTCAATTTTAGAGAAAAAAATTGCATAAAAATAATATTAATTTGAAATATAATGAACTAAATGTCAAATCACTGAATGAGTGAATGCATTGAATTATTGGTTTAAAAGTTGAGAATCACATGAAAGACATGAATAAACAAATAGTGAATTGTCTGACAAATTGTCTTCACTTATATTATCCGCGATATGTTTACAGTTCAGCGCTTCTTCTCAATAGGTTTAAAGTAATTCATTCAAATAATTTTAGACATTTGTGTCAGTCTTCAAATCAGAGGACAATTAGTTTAAATAATTATCAGACAAATAGTGATACGAATGACAAACAAATATCCAAAACAAAAGCCAAGTATTGAATGAAGTGTTTTATTGGATTTACTTATGAATTAACCATTTGTTTACTATTGGATAGTATTCGGGTTACTTTTGTACGAAACGATGGCAGACGTCTCGAAGGTTTAGCCAAAGAAGGGGACAGTCTTTTAGATGTTGTCGTCGATAATGACATAGATTTGGATGGTTTTGGTATGCATTTCATATTCACTTTAATTACAAATTTATTATATTATAGTATTATTTTACTTTTCAATCAAATATTTAGCAATCACCTAGTTCAAAGCATCAATATTTAACCTTGTTCATTTATAATTAGGTGCATGTGAAGGTACTCTTGCATGTTCGACCTGTCACCTAATATTCAAAAAAGAAGACTTCGATAAGATTGCAGACAAACCGACAGATGAAGAGCTCGATATGTTAGACCTGGCCTTCGATCTGAGCGATACGTAAGTCTATTAATAGTGAATACTTTGGATTTAATAATGAATTTGTGGTAAACAGTTCCCGGTTGGGCTGTCAGGTGTTCCTCAACAAAGACATGGATGGCTTAGAGGTTAAAGTGCCCGACACTGTTAACGATGTCCGGACTAATTGAGTCCATTCTTTAGGTTTTAGTCGTTTATGAATTGAAATAAATTTGATTTTTTTTAAAAAACAGTTTTTTATTTTTTATATTTGAATTTTGGAAACAATTGTTAACACAATTGAGTGGATTTATAACTAATTAATTGATAATTTGCTCACAAATCAAGTCTTAGGGATTATGTTTAGACTTAATTTAAACCATAAATTATTGCAAAACTATTTTTTTTAAAGTCTATATATTTATATCTTCTAAATATCAGACAATTTGCACAAACATTTCAATGGATTTTCAGTCACTAAATTAGTTTCTCTTTTAAACCATTTAATAGTTTTTTTTTTGTTTTTGATTTTTAAATAGATTTATAACAAATAAAGAGATAATTGTGTTGTAAATTAAAGGCTTTTCAAATGAGTCTTTGATTTTTTTGAATGAAATAAGTTTTTTGTTAAAAAACTGTTCGACAAATAAATGGATCACAAATTGTTTCAATTCATTAAAAACAGAAATTTTTGTTTTTTTAAATACATTAAGAAATTGGTTTTTAATTACATTAAACTTTGTTTAAACATTTAATCAGAAAAACAGTTTCCGTTTTATATAAATGAATATAAAGTAAAGTAAACTCAAAATCCATATCAGAATTAGATGTGATGTGCGGTCAATGAGTCTAACATTCCTTAAGGAGTGTAGACTTTGCTCAGCATTAAAAACAAATCCGATAATAAGATATACTTTTGGATCATAAAAATCAATTTAAAAGATATGTTTTCCGAATCAATAATAAAAACAATTTCATCGAAATTGAATTCAACCCAAAATGTTTGACTCGAAACCAATGAAAGGCAGGAATCGCGAGAAATACATCAAATAATTACTGCATATTATATTGAATTCTTAACATAACTTATTCTCGATATTAAACTAAGTATTGATTAGAAAAACAATTTTTTTTTCGGATTAAATAAGACATCGATTGGAATGACTTAGTTTTATATGTAAACCGTTTTCCTATGATTTGTGTCTTTTTGTTTAGTTTTGACGATAAACTCATAGAAAATAAATACAATTAATTAAAATATATTTCAAAACAATTATTTGAAGCCTAATATTTATCAACATTTCCATAGAATTATTTTTATTATTATTTGATGTCCATCTCTGCCAACTCTCTTTCCAGCTCTTCCTCATCGATATGAACGGCATCGCCGGCCACTACTTCGAACTCTTGAAGGTCTTTATTTAGCTCTTCTTCGAGATCTAAACAAAACATCAAATCATTATTCAAAAAAAAGCAAATTTTTAATCAATGAGAAACTCATCTAAATGAGCTTGTTCAACTTTAAATACCCATAATATCTAGGAAATAAAGCAATTCTTTGTTCTTTGAAAGTATAAATAAATAAAAGAATAAAATTCAGTGATATTGTAGTGAAATAGCAATTAATAATAAAACTAAGAGTAATATAAATGCAATTCAATTCTGGTAATAGTCTTTCGTATTCTTAATAAATCTGTTAAGAATCACTTAAAATAAAGAGCACCCTTGTTCTATTTTGTAGATTACAACAGAACAGAAGAGAACATCAATGGAAATGAGTTTTGAATAAATGAATTCTGAGCCGTTCCTAACCGTATAGTTTTGCATAAAAATTAGCTCTAAATACAAATGATATCTCATTTATTTAGGGTTTGATTAAATTAATGCTCAACTTTTCAGTGCATTCGATACATGCAATAATAATTAAGTTAATCTTCGAAATTAATTATTAGTTATTACCAGAGCATACAATTTTAGGTAAAATAAAA
>JAQIXI010001548.1:0-13206 GCA_034700165.1 Galumnidae sp. Gr-Ori-00277 | reverse complement strand
CCTCCCTCCCTCCCTCTCTCCCTCTCTCTCCCCCCAAAAGTGCGACCCAATTGAATATATTAGATAAATAAAAATCAGAACACCTATCAAATGGTTTGGTCTCTCCATAACAAGTATTTTGTTTTTATTCATTTCAATTGTATTTCTAATCATATCTTTTGATAGATTTCTATTTTCTATTCATATATTTTTTAATTATTTTTCAGTAATTAACTCAATTAAAAACTAAAAGAGAGAATAATTGCATTTATAGTCATATCGTTTTCAATATTTAAATCATTTAATTTTTATTCTAAATGAGTTTTGTATAATTGATTTTTACTTTAAATTTAGACCAATTATCTAATATTAGGGCAAATGAATGCTTTGATCAGTTGTAAGGCTTTGAACTTTTCATAAATAGAATTGGAGGCCAAACATTTGTTTAGAGCCACACATTTACTATTGAACCTAAATCCTAGTTATGTAAAATAAACTTAAGTTAGCTATCACAAATACCTATCACAAATACACAGCACAACAACTATATATCACTTATTATTAAACTCTATGTTTGAAAAGAAATAACGAATGTTTAAAGAAAATAATTTCAAAGAATTGATTGAATCGTTAAAAATTCAATTTATAACTAAAAAAAAATCAGATCTGAAACACAATTTGGTATATAATAACAATATTTCATAATATGAGTGAATCGATGTATGCACTTATCTTTTATAATATGAAACTGCTTTTCAACGAAAGTTGAATCAAAGACACTGAGAGATCTTATATTTCATCACAATTTGGACAAACCAGTGGTGCTCAGAGTCAGGTTTAAAATAACTTTCTTTGAAATTATAATTTCCTTTTTCTCAGAATTTTCTTCAATTTTTATAAAATAAGTAAAAAAAACAAAAAGTATTCGATATTTTGAAATTTCTTTAAAGTCTATTCTTGGAAATTTTGTAAAAACTTTTTAAGTATAAGACTGAACATCACTACACGAAAGGATAGAGTATTGAGAATTCAATTGATTTCGATTGAAAGGTATATAAAATTGAAGCAATTTTTTATATTCAGATTTGAGAAGAAATGATTCTCTTTTGTAGAGAATATAAAAAAATATTCTAGTTTTGTATACCCGAGTGATTCGCTTTCTCTTTGTTGAGGGGAAAAAGTAACCCTCACAACAATCACAACTATCATAATTATTAAATCCAATTATTTCTCCATTTTTTTGTGAGGTCTCATATTTTACTTCAATTTAAAGTTATATAAGAAATGTTAGAAAAACGAGGAGACAATGACTTTTGTAAAATAATCTGAGGATAAATATTTGATGCAACTAGCAAATATATCATATAAAACTAAATAGATAATTGAATAATGATTTTTTACTTACATTTTGTTAGTGATGTTAGTTTTTTCAGCCAAAATGTGTTAATAAGAATTCTCTTCGAATCAGAAATGAAGTTATTTTTCCTCAAAGAAAAACCATTTCCAAAAGAGGGCCGTTCATTGTTAGTAGTTATGTTGTAGAGGAAGAGTAAAGTGTTGGATAGTTTTATGCCAAACCCCTTACAAGTGCTATTAATTCTTATATAAGTTTGTGCCGCACATTAGAGATATTGTTTCGGATTATATTTAGTTTTAGTATTGAAATATGAGTTAAGAATTTGATATTAACTTTCAAAATCTTATTTTTAAAGGACATGGGATCAAACCTTTTGAATTATTCAAATTTGAACTTTTATTTCAAAATCATTTTTCAGATAAAAATTGATTTTCTTTTACTTTGGATTTCTCTTACTTTTGATTTTTTTATATATTTTTATTTACATAACTGTATGACACCTTTTAGATGAGTTCAGATTTTAATTTTAAATTTTTACACATTTTCTACACTTTTTATGGCAAACAATTTGTTCAATAAATTTAAAGATTTTACCGAAAAATAAGAAAATCATAATCTTTTGGCAGATTTTCCTTTAATATTGCATTGAATTTTGTTTTCAAAGTTTTGACATTTTTTCAGTTAATTAACTGAAAATCGCAATAAAGTCGTATAGAAGTAATAGATTTCTTTGAAAGAAATTCTTTCTATAGTTTTAGTGATTTTACAACAAAAGCACCAAATTTTCTGATATTAGTTTTTGTTCCGTTTTTTTGTTATTTTTTTTAAAAAAAAAAAAGATTATTATAACAGAATTGAAGCATTCAACAGGATTCAACAGATTTTGTGCAAATAATAAGAATATATTAGAAGCGATTCTTTTCGTTCATTATATCGTATAATCCGGATATAATGTGACATAATTGAAAATGGCTTGCTAATTTGATTATCAAAAGAGATGTTCATGCGTATAAATTATGCAAATCTGCCCGAAATTCAATTAAAATTGGAAACAGGCCATGATCAATTATAAATGTCTCATCAATTTGTTTGTTTGGTTACAAAACAACAATTTTTGACATTCAATGGCTTATTGTTTGCTATTTTTAATGACATTTTAACGCAATTTCATTGCGATATCTCTTCCAAACTAAACAAAAGGCATCCAATTATCTATTAATCATTTAATCTAGTAAATTGTTGTAAATTATTATCAAATATTTGTCACTAAGAATTAAGTCTAGGTAACTTTGTGTAAATCTCTCCATTGGATTAAACCTAATAATAATGTTTTGAAATTTTTTAATTTTGCTTTTTTTGAGGACTTAATCGATATTTAGTTTAAAAATAGATTTTTCTCCAAAACGTTTACTGACTTAAAATTATAGAATAATAGAAATAACAGAAATAACCACAAAATTGACATTTTTTCAGTAATTTTCTCATTTATTTTATTGATCGCCAGATCCGGAATAATTTATTGCAGAAAATTACTCAACTAATTAATAATATGTTGTGATAAGAATAACCAGGAGTAACACATCAATTGTAAAATATGCAAAAAATCAATTAACTTGGTCATTCCCAATAATTTCTGACTAAATAAGATTTGGGAATTTCATTAAAATTATGTATTTTCTTAGGGATTATCACTAACTATAAGAGAGTGAAAATTTGATTAAAAATCATTTTTATTAAATCATTGCATGTTTTGAATGTTAGCCAAAACTAAAATATTTGTCCAAAATATAAGAGAAAATCGATTTTCCCTCAAATAAACAAAATGTTGGATAACATCGAAAAACAATTTTTTCCAGTGATTAATGAAGTAAAGAAAATAAACTTGATTGATAAATAATAGATGTTCTAGATCACTAATAAATCATTAATATAATGAACAATAAATAAATTCTAATTCTTAATTAAAACGGGAATTAAACGAATCCATCAAAAGATAGGGTTATTTTCTAAATTAAGGTTTAATTTAATGGATATCGATTTTTAAATAAAAAAAAAGACAAGGTACTTTTACGAGCATAGTTTATGGGCAAATGTGGTGAGACAGTTCACTTTTGACAATAACTAAATTATCTTTTATTGTTACGATTCATAAGAGTTATATTTTGCATTCGTTTCATCTCGTTTTGGCCATCAATGGTCAAGGTCATTTTAACAAATAAAACGAAAACAAGTGTTAGCTCATCATAACATTAATTATTCAAGATGCTATTTATCAAGATAAGCTATTGTAAAAGATCTCTTATTATGCAAATACAGGAGTGACTAACGAGTGTTAATCTTTTAGACCTTGGTAACCTATTGCAAACAGAATATAACAGAGGATGAAATATGATTTTAGGCAATATTTTAACGCTGAATCGCTATGAGAGCACAGAATATTCTGTTTTATGTACTGTTGAACCTATAAATTATGGACGAAATTCGTTAGTTATTTATAAAAATTCACTTTCATTCGAGTCATTTGACTCTATTTTTATAATACTTTTGCCATTTTTGTTGTTTTGCTTTTCAATGACTATTTCTGAACTCATCCGTAGATTTATATTCGCAAAAATACAAATATTTTTGGCATTCATTTGACCGAAAATTCGCGAAAAATATTTACTAAATTAAATCAAAATCAAACAAAAATCAAATATGCATTGAATAAACACATAAGAAGTGTTTGTTTGCAAACACAGCAATAATAAACTTAATGCTTGGGTTCACAACCAAATAGAATCTTGGAAATGTTTGTTAATAACACTCTTTGATCTAGGTATTATCAATATTTAAACCAAAAAAACGGTTTTCCATTTCCACGAAATATAAGTAATATATAAATGGATTTTCGAAGAATTTTTTTAGTTTTCAAAATATTTATAAATAGCAACGGATCGCAGCCCTGGATCTCCAGTAGAAGTGGTGGCTTAGCATCAGTCATATGAAATGCTCTCAACAATGTTAGCATTGATTTGCTACAAATGCATAGAATATTCTGTGCGGTA
The DNA here is from genome assembly GCA_034700165.1 of Galumnidae sp. Gr-Ori-00277. Classification (NCBI taxonomy): domain Eukaryota; kingdom Metazoa; phylum Arthropoda; class Arachnida; order Sarcoptiformes; family Galumnidae; species Galumnidae sp. Gr-Ori-00277. The sequence goes on along the minus strand of JAQIXI010001548.1, from coordinate 8,823 downwards.
GTAATACTGCACAGAATAAGTGAAGTATATAACATCGCAATGCAATATATAGTACAGAATAAAATAATCGATTTTTCGTTTCATACCTGTTGTTGGCCTGTCGTGTGTCGAAACACTAGTATTAGTGGCAGTCCGTTGATTACTTCCAGCATTAATAGTGTTGTCAACGGAGTGGTGCTGAGGACTATCGTTTCTCAGCTGTTGTTTCGGCGATGATTGCAGTGGCGATGAGTTTCGCTTTTTGATCGTCACTTTTCGGAATACATATCCGGTTGTCTTCTCGACGACAGCCTCGCCTTCGCTTAGACTACAAACTGATTCGCGAACAGCCGGGGCTGAATCGGGGCTGAAGGGCTCATCATGTCCACTTGTGCTCCTCTTCATTGATGAGGAGCTACTAAAGAAGTTCTTTGGGGGCGAAGCATAATTACAGTCACCAACACCAGAATCAGGAGCCGATACCGTTGCAGATGAAGGACAGGATCCATATTCCGCTTCCAGAGATGAACGTTGAGATTCAATTGTATGCAATTCCTCAGCGATGGCTCTCTGTTTGCGTAAAGGACTGACTCTTCGACTTCGTGGCAGTGGTTGAGGGGTTAGTCGTGGATCAGTAGATATCGAATCATCACAATATTCAGATGACGTCGAACGAGACCTAAACGAAGACATTGGAGTCGAAAATTCGTCCGAAGACTGTCGTTCAGAATGTCGTTCGTAAGAGGAGGGGCGCGAATGAATGGGTGAACCGCCGGACGGCGGAAATTTGAAAGCCGTCGCCTGATTTGCAGCGATTGAGCTCAGAATACGACAACTATTTGGTGTTCGAGGACTTGGAGTACTGCCCGTTGAGTTAACTTTATGTAACTCTTCTTTGACTATTCCTGGACTGACTGGTGGTTCGTCCTCTTCTTCTTCAGAACTCGAAGATTCCAACATTCGATTCGATACTTTTCTAAAAACGGTTTGCTTTTGATGTTGTGGCGACTCATTTCTACTACTGCTATGACTACCGTTTCCCGAAGCGGTTGTGCCGATTGGCACGTATTCGTTAGACGATTGCAATGCCTTCAATACAGGACTGGGCGGTAACTTCGGTGAATTCAGAGAGTCTTCTTTTGAATCAGTACTACTGCGATGGGAACCACCACTGAGTGGAGATTTGGGTGATTTCGGTGACTTTGGAGGCGGAGATTTCGGTGGCAGTGAATCGATTGGTGGCAAACGCGGTATAAATCCTTTGGCCAAAGATTTCACGATTGAAATCGACGATAAACTCGACAAATGAGGCACAGGAGCGGTATTTTCATCGATGTCTTGCTTTTCGTTGTTTTCTTCTTGTGCTGACGTCGATGTCGACGGAAATCTAAATACTGAATGATCGGCAGCCGAATGAGGGGTTGACTCGGATGAACTGGAGTGCACTGAAAATGCTATACAAATAAATAGAAAATTTTAGTCTATTTTTGTATTTCACTAAAAAAATGTCTAAAAAAGAGATTAAATAAAAATTATGAATATTTAAAAGAATTTAATTATTTGACATAAAATGACATTTAAGATGACATTTCTCTAATCAATCAAATTAAAGACATCTTAATTAGATTTGGGATATTATGAGGGGTTGACAACCATTTGTCAAAAAAAAAAACAGTTCTTCGAAAACAATTCATCAAAAGATAGTTTTCAAAAAAAAAGGAAAATTAATCTAAACTCAAATAAAACTAAATTTGCCTGACTCAACCTAATTTAAATTAACCAAGAACAAAATTACTAACATCTCTGACACAAAAAATTGCCTGATGCAGAAACTAGCATGCTTAAATCATTAGTTTAATTTTTGGACAAATTGTCTTTCAATGAGTGGTAAACGACCAGTAATTTTGACATTCCTTACAAACAACACAAAACTATTAATATATTTGACTTCATTTATATTAAATTTCACTTAAATTAAAACAGATTTTAGTTAAAATAAATCATTTAAAAAGGGATCAGAACTTTGATTAAGAGCTGAGGACTGAATACGAAATGAAAACATTTCTATATATGGTTTGGACTGAAGTTTCAAAAACTTTTGCCTAAAAGTCTAAGAATTTAATATTAAATTTTTTCAATTATATTAAAATGTTTATCCATTTAATATAAAAAATGTGTACAAGGAACGTTGGGTATATTTTATTTTATAGGAAACCACTTTATAGCTTATAACTAAAAGTTCCAGCACATTTTGGGTCCTGTCTTTTTATCCAGGGTCAAGCCTTTAGAAATATTTTCTATTAAAAAGATTTTATTTATTCTTTTGTTATTCTTTATATAAAAGAATTTTTATTATTAGAAAAATTTATGTTCGAAACATAAAACAATCTTGTTACAATCAAATACTTCACCCGAGAAATATTGGCGCCCATTATATAGAGCAGGGATTCTCAATTGGCCACAGGGAGTAACATGGTGAAATATTTGTTAATAAAAAAATAAATATTACTTACTGAGTACACTGACCAAGTACATGCATTTACCAAGGGCTATTTTCAAACAAATCATAAATATTTTACCAAGATAGAACCCATTTCAGTCATTTTATTGCGTCGTTTTGTTTATATTAAGTTATCAAAAGAAAAGTTCATTTTATGTCATAACCAGAGAATCCAATCCGAAGTCATAAAACATTAGTTCGTAGATTAGTTTTATATGAAATAAAAAAAAATAACTTTAAATATAATTAAAAACAATTAAAAATCTAATTTTAAATTATTTGTCATTTGCTCTAACAAAGTTTATCAAAATATAAAGAAAAACCATATTTATTGGTTAATACCAAGGGTACAAAAATTCATAACTCATAAATGGCTGCTTTTGTAGGGTTAGACCCTTTTGTAGTATAAAATTCAGTGATAAAAATGATGTATAACCTTTCACCTTATGGTCAAACTCTTTTTGTTAATAAATACTTTCCTTATTCATTTAAATATCATTATAAATGAAAAGGTTCAATGTGCTTGCACATATCATATGGCATACGCACGAAATTGGCTAAAAAGTAGTGAACACAGAATTGCGATCAGAAAATAAAAATCTTATATATTAACAAATATTGATATTTTCAACACTTTTATATAAAATATTATTTTCACGAATAAAATATTTTAAATTTACATTTACTCAGTGCTTATATGCTCCAGTATATATCCTTGTACATATGATATATGTAGTAACTAGTGAAGAAGTTTCGCTTCAGTAAAGCCATTTGAAGGATAATTTGGATAGATATGGAGAGATGTAAATGTCGAGTTAAATGAATTAACAAGATGCTAATTGAAAAGTTATGGCCAAAATTTTTAATAAAAGTTGAAAACAAAGTTTGACTATAGATTTAAGGTTTAATTGGTTTTATTCAGGGATGACGAAAGGGGGTATTCCGGAATAACCCCTGAAACCTAAAAATTGGCAAAATACCCCCTGGGAGAAATCAGAAAAGGACCCCTTTCGAAAAACAGGAGTCGCGTAGCTTAAATTTGATCAGGCAAAGATATTAATAAAATGATTTATATGTGAAAAACTAGGAATTTTTGAGGTCTCACCAAAATAACCCCCCCTTCGCAACCATTCCTGGTTTTATTTAATACCACTTTTAAAGATAAGACACGTCTACTTATCAATAATGAAAGTGAAAACAAATTTTGTTTTTTTGTTTTAGTTATCGAACAAAACTGAAAATTGTATGAAAAAACATAATTTTGAGGGAAATTCCTATGAAAAGAATGAAAAGAAATTTAAAAGAAAAGAATGAAAAGAAAACAAATGCACTCAAGAAATGTTTCGAATCCAATAAAAAAGTTTGTTTGCATTTCTAATATATTTTAGTAAAAATAAATTGAAAGGTACTTTCGAAACGCAAACAGATAGTTTAGATTTGAATTAAACTTGGTACATCAAAACATATTACTGAATATATAAATCACATAAAAATCTTCTATAGAAGAGAAAACATAACAAAAGAATTGAGAAAATAATCGATAAATGAATAACAAATGTCTATTCAAAAGCAATGTTTCGGACAAATATTTATATAAAAGGCATTAATTTTTGTTAAGAAATAAAATTCTCAAAAAATAAATGTTTGTTTAAAACCGTTTTTCAAAAAAAAAAAGAAATCGAAATATAAATAAATTAATTTTTCTTTAAATAACCGAAACTCTAATAAAAATGATTAGAAATTTAACGAATAAATGAAAAATTAAATGAAATGAAAATTAAATATTAAGTAATCCATTAAAATGATAGTATTGTGAAAAAGGTAGAGCTCCGGCTGTCACTCACTTTGTCGTAATGTATTCTTTATGGTATTGCTTATGGCATCGCTGGCACTCGATTTCACATTTGAAGGACTGTTGTTTGGCGTTACTGTTGAAGAAGAAGAAGAAGTCGTTCCTCTTTTGAGGCGTTCGCTCGCAGTTCGAGTGTATTCTCGCATCCATTCACCGGTTATTGCTTTCAATTGACTAAATAATAATTAAAATTATTTTAATTAAATTAATTAATAATAATTGGAACAAAATTCAAGATATTTCTGACATATTTTAAGGTTTGGTTAACATAACTCACAAAACATTTTTAATAAATCACTTAATATAATACACAACAAAACCATTTATTTTAATTAATTAATGATTTTATAAATTTTAAATCAAGTTTTCGGTAAAAAAAAACTTTTGTTATTCAACGAAATGCGATGACTAAACAAACAGTTTAGGACAGAATAAATTGTATTCTCAGTTGAATATTTAAATTGAAAATAACTAGGACAAATTGAATTATATTAATATGAAAATTTAAAGATACGATAAATAAATATTCAAATTATATACAATCGACTCAAGAAAATAACAGATTTTGTTTTGAATTTATGCGCAAAAAAACTATATTTTTTTCAATTTATAAGTGATATTATCTCTGCCAAACAAAAGCCTTTTCATATAAACTTGGAAAAAGTTAGGAAATTGAATTGAATTTAAAAATTTTATTCTACTTTTTTTACCCCTTATTTTAAAATTTCTTTACTCCTTTTTTTTTAAAAAAAAATTCGATTCAAAATCATTTCAGAAGTTTTGAAAAAAAAAACATTCTTTGAATAAATATTTAATAAAAGGCGAGAATCAGTTCTCACACTCAAGTCTTTCAAATGAATGATATATCATATGTTTAGCACTCATTCATGTCTCACAAATATTGAGGAAAAATTCAGGAAATTAACACTTTTGAGAAGTGAGTAAAACTGTAAAAAGTAAACTCAAAAAATACTGATTTTTGTAAGAAAATAAGGAAATATACCATAACTTATAGTCTATAATCAAAGTTTTATGGAAAAAATTAATGTTATTTTAAGTCAAAAATTAAAAAAAATTTTAATAAAAATTTTAACGAATCAAAACAAACGATGACTTTAATTATGACATAAAACGTTAATTTTTCGCATAATTTTCTTGAAGTTTGAGTCAAAAACAATTTTTTTCTTCAGTGAAAGATAAACAAAAAAATCTTTTTTAATTAAAAAGAAAAGATCTATTCAAATTCGAATTCTAATCTAGCAAAAAATGATAAAAAATTCCATTAAATAATGCTTTAATTACTCGAGAAAATTGTTTTCTGTTGTCCTTCGAATTTATTCCAAGACTATTAAGAGTCTGACTTAAAATTATTCCTAAATTAAAAGGTGTGTCAGTTGTGACTAAATTAGTACTAAATATAAAATAAAAATAAAATTTTATTTCAAATTAATTCATTCTTAATTCAGGAAAGGCTTTAACTAGAATTAAGTTGAATTGAATTTTGTTGAATAATTCTTATGTAAATTATCGATAAAATCCATATAATATTCCATAAAAGACTTTAAACTTTTGCCAAATTTTCAACTTTTTTCTGTTAAAAATTCACTTTTTTTTGGAGAATTCGTTTAAAATAATAAAAGAATAACTTGTTATACAGCCTTTATTCTAGTTTATTACCAAGATTAATCTAAATTCTGATTAATCATCTAAATGATTTTGCTTAAGTCATCTAAATGAATAAACAAATGATTCTAATTATTTAAAGTTACTTAACCTTGATGATTTTGCAATTTTATACAATATTTTTTATATATTTTATACTAGGGAAGTGAATTTTTTGATTTGAAAAATGTCATTTTAAAAATATTGTTTAATATCTGATATAATCTTATAATATATGTAATGATAATAATAGTATACATATTTATGCAAGAATTGGATAAATACTATATTTAGTATTAAAGGAAATGACATTTTATCGAAATTTCCTATATTTGACGATAAATTTATCAAAAAATGAAATAATAAGAAAATTGATAAAAAAAAATTTGTGTTCAGAAGGATTGAGGGATGGGATACAGGAATGAAAAGAAATAATATTGAGATAAATAGCTGTTGAACACAACGTCTTATTTTAGTGTTCTATCAGTTCTATCCTTACAGTTGTTTAAAACAATTTATTATATTTTATTCGGATTATAAATAATGATTTTGAACTCAAAAAAATGGAATTACAATATAATAGACTCAATACAATAGAATACAAAAGAAAATTATATATAAAGACATGAAAAAAATGGTTTTTTTTCACAATTTTTTTCTGTTTCTGGTATTAAAAATTTAAATCCTTTTTTTAAGAGAAAATATAATCAAAACTAAATAACAGAAAATTAGACGAATTTAGTTCTATAATAAGATTATGGATTTAGAAGAATTGAAATTAATTTTGCTTGATTCAAATCTGTAAATGTAACAAGCTAAACTAAAGCTAAAGTATAAGTCGTTGACAATATTATTGAAAAAGTGATGTGTTTTGAGTCCTTTTGTTATTTTCGAAGATTTCATTTTTTTACGTCAATTAGACTTACGTTTGTTTATGACATACGAGACAAATGAAATGCTGTCCTTCGGTGTAATGTCTACAAGATTTGCAAACTCTTTTCCGACATACGGGACAGTCAGCCCCACGATTGACAATACAACCCAAATCAATGAGACAACGAGCACAGGTACGAGTGGGGTCGAGAGCACCCTGTCTAATAATACCACGTTTTCGGAGTCGCTGTAGTTCTGCTTTTAATTTACTATAAAAAAGGATTAAAATCATAAACAAAACAAAAATTTAAAAATAAAGAATAAATCTTTTATTGAAATTATAATCAAAAATAAAATCAAACAAAAATGAGATTTACTTAAAAGGCATTCCAAGAATAATCAAATCTCAATAATAATGTAATTTAAATATGACTCTAAGGTATGCCATAAACGACAAAAGATGTGCAACAATTCAAAGATTAATATGAATTGAATATAAAGTTCACGAAATAAATAACAAACATTATATCAAAACTTGCATTTTATATAACTATTGGTTTAATAGGAATTAAAATTTGGGAAATTATAACACAATTAAAGAGACAATTGTGAAGTCAATGGTTATCGAACAGTCCTTTAAGAAAATGATGGTTCGCTTTAAGAAGTGAGTGTCGCCAACACTTCATAAGCAAACATGGATTGACTCAAAACATTCTTTTCAGAGATCAAAGACTTTCTGGTAATCCAAATGTCAGTTCAAGTTCTAAACACCCACTCTTTCTTTCTCACAGTAAATTATTAAACTGACTCTTGCTAGGTAAATGTTTGCACAATCAAAATTTATGGGAATTTTTACATTTCTTGTCAAAAACATTTCAAAATTGCCTTTCATATAATTTAGAGTATTTTTCAACACTGGATCACAAATAAAAGTCCCAAGAGTGCTCTCTCTCTCTCTCTCTCTCTCTCTCTCTCTCTCTCTCTCTCTCTCTCTCTCTCTCTCTCTCCCCTCATGTAAAGTAAAATTGATTCAAAGCAAACATTACACGTAAATAGGATTTTACTCCTTTTATATGCGACAAATGGAAACCATTTATTCAAATTAAAGTCTCTCTTATTTTGAAATAATCTGCAAATGATTTAATATTAAATAAACAAATGAATATTACCCTCAGTATTAGTATTATCGTTAGTATCACTGGAAATGTCAAGTGTCCACATTTCAAATGTAAATATTAAATAACAATGGATTCAATTTAAATGAAGTTTTCGGTGAAATATTCACTAAAACTTAATCCACAAAACAAGTCAGTGTTCTGTCGATTAATAATTATTATAATTAACTTATAATAAGTTATTATAATTAATGTGTTATTACTGTGAAGTTGATTTCACTTTTCAAGTGTTTAAGTCAACAAACAATTAAATTGTGAGACGTTTTTAGTCGATATTTAATATTCACGAAACGCTTCTAAACATAAAACTATTATTAAATAAACGATTAATTACTAAATATTCAGAAAAATTCAGTTAAAAACTCAAACGTTTTGCCATTTTATGGCATTTATTATGTTTTTCTTTGAATATAATTTACTCTCACTTTATGTCTCTCCTGTGGAAAGGCATGCCTTTGAATAACCAAAACCTGTAGTTTCAACTCTTAAGTCATGATATTCTGGTGTTTCAGTTCAGTGTATGCATTGGTTGAGCTCATTGGCCACTATTACCAGAACCAGTGCCATAACATTGATAGCCAGCAGTTTATTCTTGAGGTTTATCTCTTATGCCTGTCGTCCTATAGCTTCAGGTGCTTTTGGCTCTTGGCTGCCTAGCTCTGCTTTTCTATCACTTAGTTCTGGTTCTCACACTTGTTTTCTAGTCTTAAATCAATGGCTCCGCATCTTTGATAAATGCGAGAGAGAGGGAGGGAGAGAGAGAGAGAGAGGGGGGAGAGAGA
>JAQIXI010001547.1:0-13208 GCA_034700165.1 Galumnidae sp. Gr-Ori-00277 | reverse complement strand
AGAGAGAGAGAGAGAGAGAGAGAGAGAGAGAGAGCACAGTTATTGATATTTTTTGTTAACTTGGGATGTTATGGCCTCTCATTAAACAATGATAACGAAGAAGTTGTGACACAATATAATAACAATAGGATATTGTCTACAAATTTATTGATTTTAAAAGAAGGCTTTTGTTAGGGTTGAGTTGGAAAAGCAATACGAATATGAGATAATAATTCTTTGCTATTATGACATCGATAAGTGCTTTTCAGTAGATATCCAATAAAGTCAACCGTTTTTCTCACTGATGTCTCACTCGATGTTTGTCTGCATTATATTCAATGTATATATTGTTAGCATTAAAATTGATTGTCAAACACACAGAACGAGAGGAATCAACTCTTGAGAAAACAGCTCTTCATTAATCATTTGAGTAAAAGACTGAATGTATGGAAAACTTTTTAACTAACAATAAATAAAAATGTTTTTACACATTAAAAACGGGTCATTTAGGAAATGATTTACTGATTAGGGAAAGAGTCGTATATTAATGACAGCAAAAAATAATTACAATTATTTAATGTTTTTCTTTAAATAAATTATTTTTGTTTTTAATAATTTTTTAATTTGTTGTTCACTTAATTCAGAGGATAGAAGACGACGACGAAAACGACTCCTCGTCCGAGAAGAATGTGGACGTCGTCTCTGATGGCGGAGATAATGACAAAGAGGCCGACTGTGAAAAATTAAGCGAAGCCTCCAATCATGCGATACAACAAAACAGGGACTCATCTGAAAGTTAGCACTGATTTTGTTTATTCTTGTTATTCATAAAAAAATATATAATTCTTTTGGAGTTTTCATTATATTAACTGTAATTTCCAACAAATTTGTATATAATTTTTGTTTTTGATTTATTCATTAAACTCTGAACAGACTTTTAATTGAATCAAATGAACACAAATTTATTTATAACCAAAACTTTTATCCAATTCTGCATAAAATACTCTAAATTGAAATGTTATGCATAACTGTTTTTAGGCATTGATTTTAAGGCCATAAAAATAAAGTATAAAAATATCTTTTAGTAAAAGCCGTTATCGGATAACATCTAATCTCAGAAAAACGAATAATTAGTTTATAAAAATGACATTAAATTTTGTTCTTTAATTAGCAGAAGTCATAATCAGATAAGTCTCGTCACGAAAGAGATTAGACTAAAGGCTTCATTTTTATAGTTGAATATAGAATAAGCTAATTATTGAATTGAGCTAGCATGTTTTGTTCCTCTTACTATTTGGACACTTTATGTTGGCTACAAATAATGCAATTAAAAAAGGATTTACTTAAACACAGATTTTTGTTCACTTATGAGTAGAGAATGAGTTGATTTCATTGAATACAGAATCTATAAAGTGTTGAAGCAATGGGTATAGAGTTGTGTATATTCCGGTGTATATACACTGCAGACAACAGAAGGTATAATTCATAGACTTATTTATAATAAGTTATCGATTGCCTAAAATCACTACTTTTTCTGAAGTGTTCTAATAATGGTTTACATCTGTTTCTGTATAACAGTTGAGACCAAAAGAGATTAAGTTTTTCGGATGCAATAAATCGTTTGAAATGATTCTCGAAAATTGTTTGTGAATTAAAAATGTTAATCCTTTATACAGTTATTGACAGCGAACTCAACTTTTTCAGTTGGAGTTAGTTTTCGAGTAGTTTTACGTGTGATTAGTCCTAACACTCAGTATATATACAAATAATCAAATATTGTCGACGAAATTATCTATGATTTTAATGTCGCAAACGTTTAAGTGTCTGTATTTGACTCAATACTTATGCAATAATTTTGTTGGACAACACAATACACTATCACTGTTTGGTTAACTCTATTTTCATATAAGATATTATCTTTTTCTTTATCATAAACTTCAGCCAAAGCTGGCAATGATGTGACAGATGGCTCCGATGCAAAGCCACTCGAAAATGGATTATCGCCTCAACAGTCAAATATTCAGAATAACAGGTATGTCATACTCTGGTCTATCGATAGCCAATTGTTTTCATATCTTTCCCTCAATAACACATGTATTGCAAAAACAGCACAAGAATTATATATTGTTATTCTTAAAACACTTAAAATCCACTTCAAAATCGGCTGAAACTCATGAATCAACACTTCATAGTGTTATGGCTCAGCCTTCAACACATCCAACACATAATTTTCAATACTATATTCATATGACTTTCAATTGAATTTCAATAATTGAATCATTTTTTGTGGTAAATATATCTTCAATTCAAAGGCAAAGAATATTTTGTTGTTATTCTCTACTCTTATTTCCCAAGAATTTGATGTCAAATATAATATCAATAATAGTATGATCTGTGAAATAAGTCGGCCCTCAAAAGGAAAAAATTGATGTCAAGTAGTGTTATATTCCGGAAGTCTAATCTATTAACTATAGATATATCATATCATAGAGTATTCCCCTCTCAGTGAGAAAAAAGTTAAAAATGAATGGAAAAGCGATGATTATGTTTGTCACTACACTTTTCCAACTGTGAAAGCAGTCAAAAGTAAATGAAATACTAATCAACTTTAGAGAACAGTCGGAGTCGTTCCGCATCGCGACTACTACTCACTTAAAAAGGAGCCAATGTTTTAAATTATGGAGAAGTTGTCGCACATATCATATTGTAGTTCGTATGCAGTCCTTAATTCAATTAAGATTTCAATTCAATTCACTTTTTGTATATTTAATAATCGTTAAGAGTGTTAGAAAAGAACACATTTATATTGTCCGATCCAATTAACTATCAAATATCATCTCTCTCTCTCTCTCTCTCTCTCCCCTCATTTAAATTGAAATACATGTAAAACCAAAAACACATTTACTTAACAAAAATTGAATTCACTGTTTAAAAGTCAAAAAAGTCGAAACATTTGACTCTTTCTTTGGATAAGTGTTTAACTGATTATCTGATAATTGAATTTATTTTTAGTGATAATATGGAGAATATTCAGGACATTCACGAAACTATTTATATGTTACGTAAACGGATCCGTGAATTGGAGAACAAAGAGAACGACAACGCAAATAACGACACGAATTTCAGAAGTTTACCGGCGATGACTTAACACCTGCTCTGCTCTCTTCGCACTTCTTTCGGAGTGTCGGACGAGTCGACGAACATTTGCTTCATATTATGTGTTGATATTTGTGTGCAAAACATTACAACCAATTCATTGCTCTTCCCTTCAGACTTATTGATGGCTAAAACATCTGTAACTCATTTTTGGCTCATTTTTTTCTATAACATTACGTCTTCTCAGCCATACTTTCAATGAATTAGTAGAGAGTTTTGGTCTCAACAAACGACTAATTGCTTATTTGGATAACTATTTGCAGATAATCTTTTCTTTTCTTTTCTAACAGTTAAGAGTTGAACAGAATTTTGTCCGTTTGAGTACTTGTTATGTTAAAACTCTATTATATAATTTAGAGATAATTTTAAAAATATTTCCGTTTTCTTAGAATTGTATTATAGTATTGACGAAAAAAAATTTCTGTAAATTTATTGAAAAAAAGAAAAACATCAGTAAATGTTAAAAATCTGAGCGAAAAAAAATTCATGTAAATTATGTAAAGCTATTATCAATTGATAAAAACCTGACTTTAAGCCTGACTGCTATCGTATTATAAGTCAATATTCGGGTCACTTCTTATGCAAACAATTCAGTGTCGAAGTACTGTCACTAATGCCGTATATTTAGTATTCAGAGAGAAAGACATTTCTTGATTCAAACTTTACGATCAAAAGCTAAATGAAATGACAAAACAGCGCTGAAAATGGTCTGACTTTTTGTTAAGCGCTCCGGTCTTTGATTCGATGCATAAGTTTTATATTCGTGTAAAGTATTGAACACATCTGTGAAGTGAATGAAAAAGTATTTTTCACAGTTTATTCATTGTTAGCCGTTTTAGCAGATTATCCAAACGGATCAGTGCTCACCTTTTGTGCTCAAATACTCTTTTAGCCAATACTTAATAAACTGTGCGGTATATTAGAGAAAGTACTGACACTACTGTTCTTTTCTGTCGATAGTGTGGCCACAAATACATAGCGCGAAGAATATACTCAGAAGTTAATAGACATTGAATGACGACAATAGCAAAAGCATAATATAATAGAGTGTCGCGACTTTCTATGGGTTCTTCGCACCACTGCTTTTGGGTCAGTCATAAAAAAGAGAGTTTTGGTGAGTCTGTCCAAAGATGAATGAATTAAGTTATACCAATGTGTGAGAGAAAGGTGTGAATCAATGTCGAGTTAGTGTAGAGCGAGTGTTCAGTGAATGAGTGAAAAGCATATCAAAACTTTACCAAAACTCAGTTCATATTTCAGAAGTCCGACCGCCAGTTGTCTATTACTGAAACACTTTTCTCTAACACTTCTATTATTATTTCAATGAAGTACTTCTCTATTGTTTGATTCAATGCTCTGGAAGTCTGTTAACAGTAATGTAGGACTTGTTTTCACCTTTTATTTCATACAACAGTTGCCAACCATTCAATTGAAAGCAATAGTTTAGGCTTTAATTCAGTGCAATATTCGCTGAAAATCATTTATAACTTACTTTTGCTTATATTGACAAACAACGAACCCTTGATTTATTCTTAAGCTCTTTTTCTTGCAATGGATTCCATGCCTTTAGCCTTTCCGCCCGTTCCCTCAAAATCAATGCATTCATTACTCCCCAATTGAATCAAAAATATCTGTAATTCTAATGAGTTTTGAGGTCAACAGAGGAGATGATTAAATAAGTCGATTGTGTTCTCTACTATTCTGTGCTCTTCTAGTTTTGGTTGTGTCCGTTGAGACTCACTTTTATCCGCCTTTTAGTCAGAATCAAAACGAGGAGAAAATAGTCGCTTCAGACCTCTGTTAATATGTCCAGCGATCCGAAGCGACTCTCCATTACTCTAATGGCTCTTAACGTCATTCTAATGTCACCGCAAACCAACTGACGACTTACTGATCATTTGGCCGACAAAAGGACTCAAACTTCGATATTGAAGACAAACTTTGGTCCATCACTTTTCATACTATAATCTAATTTAGATTTTACTAGTTCAATTATAATCTATCTAAAAGTGTTTTAAGTGTTTTTCCGATTCGATTCCATTAAACGTTTGGCAAAAATAATTTCAATTTAATTGTTTAACAAAAAGATTAAAACAAATACGAAATCAATTTATATGAGAGAAACTCATTTAATGATTGATTCAAAGTTAGGCTCAAAATAAGGAAAATAAAAATTTTTGATGATTAATGTGTGGCTCAGCCATAACTGATGAATTCCTGACCAAATGGCTGTTCATTTTTTTCCTCTAATTAAAAAGTTGGTAACATTTCTGTAATCCAATTGATTTATAAGTCGTGGAGTTCTTCAGTTTCTCAGCGTTTTTAATGATTCCAATCTTTTTTCTTCTCTTTAATTGATGTAAACTTAGAAAAGAGTCTAATCTTTTTATTGCTATACTTTTTTATGTCTACGTTTTTTTCAGTCAGTTTTCTCGAAGTCCTAAAAACGTTCACTTGATTTGTAGTACAATTATTTGAATAACAGTTACTTCAAAGGCTATCTTCTTGTGTCGCAACAAATGCCTTTTGTAAAGAGTCTCCACATATCTGATTGACAGCACCAGACACTCCTCACTAGCGAAGCAGTGGGGACACAAACGCCGGAATACCGATTGTCCAAAAAAAACCGAGAGTTTTATTCTTGACTTTCATTGTCTGACATAAACATGAATTTAGAGCACATTTTTTAGGCTTAAACTTATAAAAACCTTTTCTCTGTTTCGCTGAAGAATAAAATCTCAGATAATAAACATAATTAATGGAGTGATTTATGCTTTAGATAAGGAGTGGCTAACATTTTATTGAAAAAAAAAACAGTATAACCAACTCATGAGAAAACTTTTCGACAGAAGAAAAAAAATGGAAAACTTAAGAACAAGAGCTCCAAATAATGACTACAAAAATAAAAAGCGATTTCAATAAAAATCGGTTTATCAAAAAAATCACGTTTTAATCATAAAAAAGTTATACTTTAATTGGTATTAAAGAAGAAAATTATGAATAAAAAAAGAGTTAGAGTCAGTCCTAGTTTTAAGTCTTTCATCTAATTAGTATGAAGAGCCACAAACGCAGTCGGTTTGGACTCAGGACTTAATGATGTTTATTCTGTGCTCATGTTATGCTATTTCTCTTAAATCGATATATCGCTACTTCGACTTTTAAAATAAATACACAGAAATAAAAGGACCCACCATAAAATACTTGCCTGTGTAAGAGTATGTCCACTTTTTTTAAAATGCACTGATTGAACTAGCAAAAAGTTTGGTGCCAGACATCATAAACCATTGACTTTCGAATGGCTGTACTCCTGATGTCAATCCTTTGGTTTCAAAGCCTGGAGGAGACAAAAGTCTAAAAACTGTTTTCTTTGAAACAATTTTAAAACTTTTATTGTATCCAAAGTTTTTATTTTCCTTAACTCTTAAAAAGCAATTCTTCAGTTTTGAAGCATTAGTCGACTGATAGGAATTCAATATCCTGTGGTTTTCGAAACAGTCCTCTCAAATGGACCCAATCCTTGAATAAAACAAAATTTAATAACACTTTTTTTAGCTTCTGCTCAGAATTATAATACTATTGCTGTCCATAAAAGGCATATCAATAAGTTGTGACCACAAAACTCTATTTCATTTACCCTAAGAACTGAAGTTTAGGTTTCGGAGGAAATCTATGGCTAAAGTGGACGGAAGTCAAAGGAAATAATATTCTGACAATTTTAGTCTCAAACTTATCTCTTCTGATAAGTTATTTCAGAACTGATACAACCCTTAAGTGTTAACAAAACTGTGCGCTTCACGAGTGAACACTTCAAGTGTCTCTCAAATATAGTGGACTCTTTGAGATCACATTTAAAGCCATCATTTGATCTGAAAAACCATTTTTCAAAAAAGTGAACATAAAATCGAAATAAGAATTTATTAAATTGAGATCAAAAAAGCGAATATCGATTAAAATAAACATTTTTATGACGAGAGTATTGAAGAAATATTTCAAACAAACAAATGATAGAAAAATCGATGACATGAGGGGAACGCCATAATAACGGGGTCTTTGATATTAAGAGTAAAGACTGTTATCGAAACGATCGCTAAATTTTGCCGTCGATTACATTACGAGTTGTTATAACAGGTCTGACGACAGTTCTGTCAATAAAGACAATTGAGATGAAGGCAAACAAAAACACGAGACTCGAGTTCGACAAATGCACACTCATTCTGTGCTCTATGTTTGTTACCATCAACTGAGAACCTGATGCCTAACACTTATTGTGAAACTTTCATTTCAAGTCTGACCACTTGAATGCTGTATCACTTGTGAACCAAATTTGTAACTTTCACTTAAACGAGAAGTACTTCTCTTTTTCAGTATCGCCTAAAATAACACAAAAACTCATTGCATTTGGAGTCTGAACTCCAGAACCAGTATTACTATTAGTATTAGTTTTAGTCTTTAGATATTATTCTTCACTCATATAATTCTCAAGTCTTAGTTACACAACAGTGAAGATTATAAACTAAACCAGAGATGACTAGAAATCCCTAACGGATGCCAATGGGATACCAAAGGGAGGCAATACCAACAAAGTTATCACTACAATCTGAAGTAGTTAAAAATTCTGAGAATTAGAGCAAGGTCAGTACAAGATGAAGCTAATTCGAGATATGTCCATCTTTTTCTCTTACAAATAACTAGGAGTTATTAAAGTGATATTAATATCTAACTAGTTTAATTTCATGAAGTAAGAGGAAATTAATAAAAATTAACAAGATACTATTAAATCACAAAATTCTATCAGAGATAAACTTTTTTAAAAAATTGTTTATTTCCAGACTTTAGTAGTGAACATCTCTGTAACTAAACTAAAGGATAGACAACTCATCTCTTGTTTTAATACATGTTTTTATCAAAATAATTGCAAAAGAAATCTATTTTTGGAATCGATTGCAATCTCTGAAGAGTTACATATATTTTAAAATTTTTAATTTGTATTCTTTTGTTACAACATTTTTATGAGTAATTATTAGATGAAATTCTCACTCAGTTTTAGTGCAAATAAAATAGTAATCATTTCCACAAAAATTCTAAAACAAATGTTTATGAAGTGTATGACGAGTGCAGTAAAGGCTGTTATTATTATAGTAAAGGAGTGTTCATTTGGTGCTTAACCTATAGGACGGAATCAGTTTAATTATCTCATAAAACGTGTCTTAACTAAACTCTATGCACACAACCATAAGTCAGACCATAGCCAGTACTGGAAAGTCAGTTATCTGTTCCTTCTCTGTTAGAGTCTCAAAGTTTCTAAAATTGTCGGCAATAATAATCGGTACTAAAGTATGGAAGAGCTATACTTCTTAAGCCAGTACTCCAACTGTAAGCTAGCCTTCAAAGAGTCTGATTTCTGGTGAAGAGCTCAGAGAAGAGCAAAACTCGTGGGAATCCTATCCATTGAGCGGTACATCTCTTAGTTGGGACATAGTTTGCAAATTGAACTGCCCTTCATTGCCTTCAGGCCTTTTATTGCCCCCAAATATTCTTCTTCTTTGGTAACTCTGGAACTATAAGTTTAGTCAAAGAATTTTTGGTTCAAATGATTTTATAGGGGCTGTAATTCAAACTTATGTTCAAATGATATTCTGAGCTCAACTATGACTGAACGCTATGGCATATGTCATACCCTCACCATTCCTTCTATTATATCGATGTATATATCGCTAATTACAATATTGAAGAGAAAATAGAGAAGTGAGTAGTGGTGAGCAGTGGTGTTGTCATATGTTGTGCCATTCGATGCAACCAATCAATAGTACCCCCAATAAAATCATTTTCGCCAAAAATATCTTAAACTTTAAAAGAAATCCATTGGAAGTGATGTCTCTATTTTTGTATGTTTGGGATCATAAATGGCCGAAAGGGTAGTATCGGTCAAAAGAAGTTTACGCATTAATTTGAGTTAGTTTTACAGCTCTTCACACAAATAGGCGAAGATTGAGATATTGGCACAGAATGAGACGAATGAGCGTAGGGTAAGATTTTGGCCTATGTTTATGAGATCGGAAGCTGAGTGTAGTCATGCAAATGAGTTATTGACTTGTTTTTGCATAAAAGAGCATTTAGTAAAGTAATGATATAATTCCTAAAAGTGAACGATAATCAGACCTCAAAAAGCATTAGCATTGGATCGCTTGAGAAACAGCTGCCAACACATTGAAACACATTTTGGTTTCAATTTAGGCGTTAAGTTAGTCAGAGATTTGCACCACTAATACAATAACAATAGGAATATATTCTGTGCATTATATGATAGCACAAACAGTGATCACTACTTCTCTCAACACACTAATAGTCAGAGTTTCGGCAACTGTTTCGCCATTCATTTCAACTATTCTGAAGACGTTTTCTTGTGGCATAACCTCTGGCTTTAAAACAGTTTTAATGATCAAAAAATTCCCATTTTATGTGCCTTTTCTTCAAATGATTATATTTTTATATCCCGGGATTATTCCCAGATATTGATATGAACTGAGAATTCAATTGATTTATTGCTATAATGTCTGTAATGTCTGTAATCGCGATAAACATTTGAGTAAATTCTGTTAATTATTTTATTGAGACTTTTCAAGGATTCAATTATTCAGGAATTGTGTTCATTCCTGGTCTCAACCAAATACTAATAAAACTAATATAAGTAAATGTAGTCACAGATCATTATAATTAAGGAATTTTAGCATTAATTTTACCATAAATTCCGGGAAATTTTCAAATTAAGGAGAGTTAGTGTTAGTAACCACTGAATTACAATCTGTTAATTGAAAAGACAATACAATATGGCTTTTATTTTCACACATTATATAAATTATCAAGACCATTTACCAACTAATTTAAAACACTTTCTTTAATCAAATGAATAAACATCAAGTAAATTTAAACTTATTGAACCATGCACAATCATAAAATTGCACAATTAATTCATTCAAAAGCAATAAAAATGATGTTTGTTGATGTTGCAAGTTGCAATCTTATCGATTACATCAAATAAATTGATTTCAAACAAGTATTGGTGTAAACAACTGTATGAGCAATGTGAGCAAGTACATTCATTACATATACAGTATATATTTCACATATGATTGTATGTAAAGTGTGATCAGTTGTGAAAACAGTGCGACTCATGATTTGTTGCGTTAATCCTATCCGTGATTTAAAGGCTATTTTCCAGCTGTGGATACAAATCAGTCAATATTTTTATTTTTGTTCGGTATTTGTGTCGGCAAAAATGCGGAAACAAAAAAAAGGACGGGTTGTGCGCCTTTTCAATTGCTAATACATCTGCCCTCAAATGGATCCCAACTCTATTCTTATGAAACACTGAATTATAACTGACTTTCAAAGACTTTCAACAAAATAATAACAATAATAAACAGATTAAACATTTGATTCTTCGAACTTCTCATTGAAAAAAAAGTTGAATGAAAAAAATATTCAAAGCTTTTCAGGTTTAGAGTAGTCTTTCCTCTAATTTTCTCCTCTCAATCCCTATAGTGAGCTCATCCATACATGAATGCAGAGAAAAAAGTGGTGTCGCATACGAGTAGTACTGAAAAACTTTTTTTTTTTTGTTAATAAAAGTTGTGAATTGGAGTGAAAACTAGAAATTGCAATCGGGTTCCGATCAAACTGAGAGGGAGAACATATACTACCAGTGCTTACATCAACCAGTGCTCAGAATAGTTATAGAAAATTAATGAATCGTATGGTTAGGAGAGAGACAGAGAAAATTTTTGCGATCAAAAAGTAATTATAGTATTTTCAGTGTCTTATCAAATATTTAATATCTTGTTTAATTTTCTACTGAAAAACATTTATAGAGGAAATCAAATCGTAATTAAATATCATTACTCATGTCATGACAACTGCACTGCACTTACATTTAGCACAGCATTCAAATCAGAGAATAAGTTATGAAAGATTTGTTTAATTTTCAAAATTTTTTTTTGTCTGAAATAAGAGTTATTTGTAAACGAAGTTAAGACTAAAGGAGAGGACAGTCAGTTGTAAATCTATTAAACTCAGCTCTAAATAACAATAAACTCAGGTTTTAGTACAGCATATAATGTGAAGACAATTAAATAGCACCTTGCACCTCTATTTAGCATTTGGCTTAAATCACATAAAATCTCAAGTGATTATTCTAGCAACTTGTTTTATTAAGAACATTTGTAAACTTATTATCTTAGATTAGCTAGATAACATTAAAGTCTATTCTATATTCTAATGAATTTATTTACTCGAAATTTAATATATTTCACCAAGATCATTTTACACATTTTTAAATAGTAGTGTTTGAGTTGCGATTGTTTTTGTTGAACAGAATAACTGTTTTGAAAATAAAATAATCGATAGAAGACGTAAAATATCTAAAATGATATAACAATAAATTGCGGTTAACTCTAAAGTGAACTTAAGTGTAGTTATGTTTTGATATATCGATTTCAATATAAGTGTCTCCGATGACTCGCCGGCACACAAACTGCGTGTCGACACAGTGTTAGGTAGAGCTAGTTATCCAATATTACATATTATTGGAGTCACTTGTGAACAGTCAACAAACAGTACACCAGAGATGAATAAAAGACAAAAAGCATTGAAAAATTTCGATTAGTTTATGGTTTATTGCAGTTTCTATTACTCTAATGTTTTGTTCAATAGTTTTGATTGCATGCAATTCAACACAAAATCAGATTAAATGCCAAATCAAAATAAATATACAATTGAGACAATACTGGAACCAATAAAATTTATATCTTGCAATGTGTGGAACAACACTCCACTCCACTCCACTCCACTGACATCACTTACTAAGCATTGCATAATAGACTCGACTAAAAACTCTGTTTTAATACAAAATATTTTTTTACCGAAAGTCTGTTCAACAAAAAGTTAATAAACAAATCATAAAAATCAAAGCATTTTTCCTCTTATTATAGTTTGGGTCAGGAATTCTACCCTATCGTAAAGTGAGCCATAAATTTGATTTAAACAGTGGAATGTGTAGAGACAGTGAAAGTGTAAAACCATTTGAGCGGAAACTGAGATTCTTTTGGCAAAATTAGCCGATTCTCTAATCCTTCAAAAGAGTGGTTCGGATTGAAAAGAGTTTGAAATATGAGACCCTATTCTGGTTAGTGTTGTCTTCAACTGGTTATTAACCACTCATTTGATACACTCGTCTATAAGTCATGAGAGACCACACAATACTTATATTCTCTGTTTTTATTCATTGTTTTTGTTAGAAAAATCTCAGTTTAATACCAATCGTTGTCTGAATTTTGAAAATGTTTTTTCTACTAAAATATGTTATTCTTTTGGATCAAATACACTGTTTTTCTGAATCTAAATAAACACTAAATTTTAGTCTTATTTTACATTCAATTGGGTTTAGAGTTGAAGTCTAACTCTATATTCAAGTAATGTTTTTTCTTCACTAAATGTGTCGAAGGATTACAAACTTGAATTGAAAACCAGAATTTGAACTTAAACTCACTTTTTCTGAATAAATAAAAAAACTGTTGTACTTAAAGCTAGAATTAGCTAGTTAACTTATTATTGTATTGACTTTACGTTTCAGCCAAAAGTGAATAAATTTTAAGATTAGTTCACATAAGAAGTCATTCAATTACTTTCATTTTAATTATATAAGAATTATAAAAATATATAAACTTGCAAATTTAGCCACAATAACAGTCTATAATAAAATGTAGTAATAATTTGATAATTTATGCAAATATTATTGCAAGTTATATAAGAAGCAAGGTGGAATTTCCCACTTACACACATTTATTTATTGTAATTTGATTCCAATTGATTGCAAGTTGGGATTTTCCATTCAATCACCATACAGACTGTTTGTGTCTGTACCAAGTACAATTCATTCAAGTAAACTATAATTGCGATCATTTTATATGGAATTTCATTAATTATTTTAAAATTTATTAGTTATTTAATCAATAATTTCTGTGATTTTTCTTTTGAAGAATTGATTCATTTGTGCAAAACTTTTGGGAATTTTTTCT
>JAQIXI010001546.1:0-13209 GCA_034700165.1 Galumnidae sp. Gr-Ori-00277 | reverse complement strand
TTTAATATTTTGTTCTTAATTTTATTAATAAATCTTTGTAAATGTAGTGATTATAGGCTTTGCCCTCAAACCTTGTTTTATTAATTAATTCTTATATTCATGTCTTTAAAATATATTAATAAAAAAAATTTAATATTATATAATATTTAAAAACTCATTTTAGCACTAAATATTATAGAATTTCACAAGAGTTCTCAGATGCATAGTTTTAACACAATGTAATTTTATAATTCCTTTATCGATTTAATTTAAATTTTAATTTAATTAATATAATAATTGGGCTTTCGATTAGTACTTTAACATAAAATATTGCACCTTCATAAAAGTAAAAATTAGCCTCGGTAAACAATTCCGGATTTTTATTCCCACACTTTATATGAATAATTTTAATGTACTTGCACAGTTCACATAGTTTACACACAAAAAACTTCTGAAATCATTCCTAAAAGTTGTCGCTTTTAATGCATATAAATTGCTACCAACTTTACTAGATTACAAAGGATTTTGTTTTCAGTCAATAGTAATTAGATAAGTAATAATTTAATGTTTTATTCACAAATAAATAATTAAACTTTTTATTTCAATTATTTTATTTAAATGAATAGATCCCATATAGTCTTAATGTTAAAGTCTTTAGTTTATGCTAAATAAATTTCTATTGAAAATATGTTCCTAAAAGATTTATTATTAAATCCGATTTGGAAATAAAGAGGGTTAAAATTACCCGTTAATATTCAAAGAAATATTTTCCCGTTACTAGTAAAAAGCCTCCCTCAATATCCTAAGACACTAAATTTATCCGTTTATCTCCGCAATGGTATTGTCCGTTGCAAACAAAAAACGGCGGGGAGTGGGTGTGGGTATTTCTTATATTTTGGTTTGTAAAACTTATGTTTTGTAAAACTCCATAATATTTTGGAAAAAAATCAATTTATATAGTAATTACTCCATCTGTACAGACATTATTCAGACCTAAATTCGATTTAAGCCACAGAATTCACATCAAACAACATGAATAAAACTTAGGTTCCATAATATTGTTGTAATATATATGTGATTAAAACTATTTTAAGAATAGTTTTATAATAAGCTTGATTCTTTAATAAAAATGATTTTAGTAATACATGAAAATTATTTTTTTAATAAATAGAATATGAAAATCAAAACAGTTTTAATTCATTTATAGCAAACAAGTTGTTAAGTATAGCTGTTTTTAATTTTAATTTAATAAAATTAAATTATTAATGTTCTGAATATTATTAATTTTTTATATAAACAATAGTTTAATACTAAGCCATTCAAAGATTTGATCTATCTCTTTTAGTCTAGGAGTAATAGCCAAAACCAACGCGTCCGGACTTTTTGAGTGGCTTAGTAATAATCTCTCGAGTATCTATCACCACGACACATATGAGGCCGAATGCATCCAACAGGTTCTCCGCATTTGCGACATCTTCCTTCACCACCAAAGGGAACGCTTCCTCTTGATCCGATGTGTCGGTCCATATTCTCTACGCAAATGTCATATAAGAGAAAATTATTACTTCTCTCTCTTTTTATACAATTTTCGTTTTATCAGTTCCATTGAAATCAACTGATTTGTTCTCCAAATAATTCTTTTAGATAAGATAAATAAGAGTGTTTTGTATGAATGCTTTTTATCTATTACATAATTGGTTATTAACCAGGGATTGCTTTTATAGAGTGGTATTCCGGAATACCCCCCTTAGGACCTGAAAATCGCCAAAGTATCCCTATGAAAAATCGGAAAAAGGACCCCATCTCGAAAAACGGAGTAGGTGCAAAACGCCGGCTATGGTTTATCAAAATATTTGAGAAAAATAGTAAAATAATACGTTAAAAGTGGAATATAGATGTTTTTTAAAAAAATCCATAGAATTTCATCATTTTTAAGGTATTTTATCAAAAATTAGACCAAAATTGAACAATTTTGGTGACAAAATTTTGACAAAAAATGCTTTTTCTTTAACTTAGAAGCTTTAATTTAATATTAATTATATTAATTTAATTTATATTAGTTATAATAAGATATAAATAAAACGATTTATATTTAAAACACTAGTAAAATTTTCAGGTCTTATAAAAAATACCCCTTAATACCTCGATGATTTTGACCAAAATGCCCTCTAGGACCCCCCGAAAAGCGAGACCTTTAGTCATCTCTCTTATTACCATTTATTAAAAAAGATCTTAAATTTTTTTTTAATTTTTAGAAATAAATGTTTTATAAATATAAATTTTAATTAAACTTGAAGTAAATATTCGTTATAAAATATTGATTTCTCTGTGTATTGGACTAGTTAAACAATGGTTTTATTTAATTTTTTCAATTAATTCAATTTTAATAGCATACTTATATTTAAAGAGATATACTAGCTCAAATAGATCTTTTAGATGTAACAATTTGTGTATTTTATATATTTTTATTACTAGTAATACATGTATGTTATTTATATCTATTTTTTATTATTTCAAAGTATTGACTTTTGTATGACTATTATTTATCTATAAAATAATCGGTTATTACTTTTTTTCAAATAATATACGAAATATTTGTCTCAATTCTTAGAAATATATCTTTTTATTACACTTGAAATGAGATTTCGATAGCAAATATTATTTATTGGATAAGTGAGCCAAAGCAGAAGATAAAATTTTATTGAACTTTCCTTAAATAAACATATAATAAATAACATATTATCATTTTAATTTTAAACGTAATTTTTTAATAAATTTAGTAATTTTAAATATAACAAGTTCATTTTTCCAATATTATTATAATAGAAAAAATATTTTAATTCTCAAACAAAATGATTAAAACTAAAGATTTATAATATTGTTATATTTAAGAGATTGAAAGTTTTAAAAAATGAGCTTATTCTTAATAAAAATTATTTTACTAATACAAAAAAAGTTAATTATTTAATATATAGAATATATAATCAAAAAAGTTTTAATTCATTTATAACAAATAAATCCAATATATATCTGAAATACAGTGTTGTTAAATATAGTTGTCTTTAATTTAATGAAATTAAATTATAAATGTTTTGATTACAAATTTATATAATAACAATATTTTTAAAAAATCTCTCCAAAATCTATCACCTCTATCTATTCCCTATCATTGTTGACACTTTCTATTTTCCATCTGGGAGATCTAATATAATAATTATAAAATAAATATAATAAAATAAATATCAGCAAAAAAAATTATCTTAAAAATTACCTATACTCCCTTTGTTAAATCTTTCTCCGTCAAATGGACCTTCCTCGCTATCATCCCATGGAGTAGGACTTTGATAACTATCATATCCATCATACCCTAATGGATGATTCTCGAAATTATGAATTGCCATCGTACAAATGTCTATGATTAATTTTTCTGCCTTTTTATACATTTTCATTTCAACGAATAACAAGAATCTCGAATGAATTGTTTTTTCAGTCAACATTAATTAGATTAGATAAGTAATAATTTACTGTTTTTTGTTCAAATAAACAACATTTTAGACTTAAATTTTTTATTTATTTAATTAATCAATTTTTTGAAAATTTATTAAAAAAAGTTAACTCCAAGTGAACTCTCTTGATAATCTATAATACAAGCCAGTGATTTCGATGACAGGAGGTTCAAAAGGGTGTATTATAAAAATATTGAAAATAGTTATAAATATTCTCCAATATAATTTTTGTTTATAAAAGCATACAATTCAATCATTTAAAATAAAGACTAAATTTATTAGTAAATTAGTAAATTTAATAGTAACAAAAAAAAAAGAATATTTAAGTTTTGGGCAAATAAAAAAATTTAAAAATGTTTATAGAATTCCTTAAACACTTTCATTCAAAAAATATAATTTTATAATTTTTTGGTCAATGGCCCTTCCTGTTTTTAACAAATTATTTGTAGTCCGAGATTTTTGGTCTCTCTTGATTAATTATATAAGTATTAATATTATTTAGTAATATTTCTGTTTTACGACCCCCTATTATGAAGAAAAACTAGTGACCAAAGAATATCATTAATGTTTTCACTATATTTTTTTTACTAATTTTCAACATTATTTCTGGGTTTAGTTTTTACTTTTATCATATTTTGAAGCACATATTTTAAAAATTTCTATCCTAAATTACAATATAATATTTAACACATTTATTGAACTCTTTCATTGAAATACTTATTACAATTACATGCAATTTTCAATCAAATTTCATTAACAACAACGAATTCTAAGTTCAAAATAAACAAGTCCAAATAATTATTTTTCTAGATACAAATTTAATTTGTTGTTCTGATAAATTAGTTGTAAGTTTATCTTTCTTTTTAGCTTGAGATCTCGATTTTATCAATACCGATTTTTTCTGACAAGATATTCATATGCGGATAAAAATGTTATCAATCTATTCTATACATTATAAGTTATAATGTAATTTATAATATAATTTATAATTATAATATAATTTAGTTATAGTTTATAATTTATAAATTTTCTAAAGATACCAAAATCATTTCAATACGATAGTGCAGGCAAAGAGGTTAACATTCTTAGATAGAATTTCAGAGAAATATAATCTCTTATTATCGGTTAATGACTTAATAAAATGATTAAATTTATTTAGAAGTTAATATTTCCTCTTAAACACCTCTATCTTAAATACATATACTTCACACTATTATCTGTTTAAGGTATGAATTAATAAAAAGGAGTATTAATTGAGTCAATTATTATATTTATAATCTAAAGTCATTCACATCACTAAAAAAGTAAGATTACTCTTCAAATAATAGTTGTCTGAGCAAAGGTAAAGTTTTCAGGTTCAATATCCTGTGATATCAGTTCTGATTAATATTTTAGTAATAAATAAAAAAATATTTTGCTTTTTTTCATTTCAATTGTATTTTAAGTTTAGTTAACGTATAAAGTGTTTCGATTTTTATAATAATACAAATATTTTGATATTTTAAAGTATTATTTTGGAATTTAGTAAATATGGCTTTAGTTTTAAATGAATTAAATATTTTTGATAATTTGCCCGAAAATATTAGAAAATGTTGTAAAATGTTTTTTGTGAGTCAAGTGAAAGGTTATCCATATTATGCTATTTGTGTTACAAATGACAATAAAGTGTATGCCATAAGTGAACATTGGATTAAATCTTTGAATTTCAAAAATAGTGATAACAATAATTACATTATATTAACCGAATTATGTGATCAACAAATTGAAGACTTTTATTACTCCGGAAATGATTTCTTATTCTTTGCCCGAATGAGTGACAACACTATTATCGGTTGTGGAGACAATAGATTTCTACCACATTTTGAAGGAATGGACAAACTTTTGAATGATTCAAAAATAAGAAAAATTACTTTTTTCAACGATAAGTACATAATTTATATATCTTTTGGTAACAGACATTGTTTAGCCCTTTCAAGTGAAGGGTTTGTTTATGGATGGGGTAATAATAGTGAGGGTCAGTTCCAACCAATAAACAAACCACATATTTCAAACCCGATTTTAATTGACTCAAAGTTTGGAATTAACCAAAAAGTTTCGTATATTTATTGCTATCAAAATAAATCCGTTTTAATAACAATCGATGGTTTCGCTCATATATTAGGCGAAAATAATTGGAATTTAAATTTAAATAATGTCTCGAAAATAGTTTTTAGTGATAATTATATTCCACTTATTTTATATTCTGATAACACTTTTGGTTTTGATGACGAAGTTATTAAGGATTTTGAAGAATTTAGTGATAAATCTGTTAAAAATATTTATTTCAAAAACGAGAGATTTTTTATTGAAACAAAACATGAATTATATGAAATGAATATTAGAAACAAAGAACTAATTCAAACAAAATATAATAATTTACTTGATATTTGTTTGTTTAAGTTTAAGTCAACCCACAAAACAATTCATATGAAAAATAACACTCTTTTTATTAAAAATTTTGAATTAAATCTAAACTCCAATTCCTCTCAAATTTTGTTTGAATCAATAAAATGTGTTTTGATTTCTAGTAAAATGAATAAAATTGAAAATTTAAATGTATTTCAAATATCAAATGTTTTTTCTAAAAACTTTGATTCAAATGTGAAATACTATCACCAAATCGAGAGAAACTTATATAACGAAAATTCGGATATATTTGTGGCGAACGATAATAAAGTTTATGGATTCGGTTGTAATACAAATGGATGTCTTGGTTTGGGTCACAACCAAAGTATTGAAGAAAAAGCTTTAATTGAAGAGTTATGCGATAAAAATATTATAGAAATTTTTAGTTCAAAGTATTGTATATTTGGTAGAACTGATAAAAATGAAATATTTGGATGGGGTATGAATGTTCATGGACAATTGTTAAAAAGAGAAAAGAAAAATTGCGATTATTTTAAGCCTCAAATCATTGAATATTTTGAAAATAAAAATATTATTGAAATTAATATCGGTTTTGGCCACTGTCTGGCCCTTTCTTATGAAGGATATGTCTATGGATGGGGTCAGAATGATTTCGGACAAACTGGAACTGGAATTAATGAAGGGTATATTAAAGAGCCAGTTAAATTACAGTTTGAATATAACTCAAATGAATTAAAAATTAAATCAATTTCATGTTATCAAAACACTTCTTTTGCCTTGACAACTAATTGTAAAGTATTTTTATGGGGAGAAGTCTTTTCATTTCCTGATAAAAGAAGAGAATATAACCCAAAAGTTATTGAATTTGAAAATATCAAAGATTCGATTATAATAAACAAATCATTATTTGGTTATTTGACAACTAATGAAGAGTTTTATATTTACAGTTTGAAAGAAAATATAAAAATATTAGTTGAAAATAATGTAAATCAGATTATGTCTAACAAAGAGAATATATTCATTGAAAAAGATAATACTCTTTATATATTTGAAGAGAATTCAAAGAACTTAAATAAATTAAATTATTCTAATATTATTGAATACAATCTCTACGAAAATAAATTAATATTAGGAACAATTCATATAACAAGTGATGGATATCTTATGAATTATAAAATTAGAGTCAATGAAAGGTTTCTCAAAAGTGGTTTAAATGAAAATTTATTAATAAAAGAAACTGAAAATGTCTTTGATAAAAAATTTGAGAACTTTTTTAAAAAAATGGAGACATTAGGAAAAGGACATTCTGGAGAGGTTTGGAAAGTTATGGACAACACAAATATGAAATATTTTGCAGTGAAAAGGATCGAAATTAAAAGTAAATATATCCTTTAACATTTATATCTATCCTTGTACAAAATTATTATTTCTAGAATGTTTCTCAAGATGAAAAAATTTCTTTATTTATAAACCTTTTATTATAACTTAATATTTATTATACTTTTAGGCAAAGAAACCCTTAATAAAAGTTTAAAAGAAATTTCAATTATGTCTCAATTAAGTGAAAAATATGTTATAAAACACATTAATTCGTGGACCGAAGGAAAGGTTATCGATAAAAGTCTGGTACCTTTTCTTTATATTCAAATGGAATTGTGTTCACAAAACTTACAGCAATTAATTGCTTCAATCAATCAATTGGAAGATAAATATAAATTTATCCAATATTTTATAAGGATTCATATATTTATAGAATTAATAGAATGTGTGAATCAATTACACACTTTTAAGCCAAAGATTCTTCACAGAGACCTCAAACCACAAAATATACTAATAAGTGAAGGAAGAAATAGAAGATTTATTAAATTATGTGACTTTGAATTATCCAAATTTGTTGAGGAATCATTTCACACACAAGGAGTTGGAACTATGAAATATATGGCACCAGAAGTTAAAGATGATCCTGATGATCTTGATTCGGGATTTAAACATTACAACGAAAAGTGTGATATTTATAGTTTAGGAGTCATCGCAAAAGAATTATTTAACCTTAAATATACAATAAAACAATTAAGGAAAATAAACACAAGGTAAATACCAACAGCTAGCACTGATATAGAGGGGAGAATTCCTTAAAATTACAAAATATTTTAGCTAGTTTTAAACATTTTGGCTTATCCTTTCTTTAAAAATGCATTTTTTTTAATCCCGAAATTTGTTTTTAGAATACAAATTTGAGCATTTTTAATTATTTTGCTAAAGTTATTAATTCAATTGCAAAACCCAGAAACTGATTTTTCGCTACATTTACTAAGGAAATCGATTCCCCCCGCTTTTTTTAAGAAAAGGGATATAAAGCTATATTATCCCTTAATTTTCAAAGAAATATTTTCCCGTTACTAACAAAATGCATCCAATAACACCCAAATACTATAAAGTAGGATGGCAGCCCCTCTACTTCTAAAAGTACCAGCTGGCATTTGAGATTTTTTATAAGCATTTGATAGAGGACATCAAACTGAACTCAATTATGTAAAAATATTTTTGATAACTTATATGGTTCAGCCGCTAGAGGGTGTCAAAATCAGAAAATAAAAATCAATATAGTATATTTTTCGGACTTAAATATATGTTTTCGTACTTAAATGCGAATGTTGATTCGAATGCTGTTGTCCAAAATGTCCTATCCTTTATATTTTTTAAAATAGAAAGATTTTTAAAAATTCCAAAAATTTAAATTCAATTTTTTGAC
The DNA here is from genome assembly GCA_034700165.1 of Galumnidae sp. Gr-Ori-00277. NCBI lineage: Eukaryota > Metazoa > Arthropoda > Arachnida > Sarcoptiformes > Galumnidae > Galumnidae sp. Gr-Ori-00277. The sequence goes on along the minus strand of JAQIXI010001546.1, from coordinate 4,566 downwards.
GTAATTTTTGTATTTTCATATAATTGATGAATTAAACTACTATTCATTTTTGATGAAGTATAACAATTGATGAAAATAAAAAATTGAAAATTGAAATATTTTGAAGACCAGATTGAGTTTTGATCGATTTTACTAAAAAAATGTATATTTCAAAAAGCATTTGTTGCTAGAGATAAAGACTTATTCTATTCTAATCAGAATGCCTGATTTAGAAGGATTACATATCTATTAAAGGAAAAATTCATACTTGAAAATTCATACTTTGACGCCCTCTAGCGGATGAACTTTACAAAATTCCCTAGACATTTTTATATTTTTGAGTTCAGCTCAATGTCTTCTATCGATTGCAAACAAAAAATTCCGGGTGCCAGCTGGTACCGAATATGCCATCCTTCTTACTCGTTAATTGCCGCAAAGAAGTATTGTGGTACATTGCAAGCAAAAAGCCTGGAGGGGTTAGTGGGCGGGTGAAAAATAAATACATATACTACATATAACTCCGTAAATGTAGTGAGAAATAATAAAATTCTTAGCGATGAATTAAACAAGAAATTAAGCTATTTTAAGTAATTATGAAAGAATGGCCATGCTTTAGTTACGAAATATAAGATTGTTAAATAATTGAAATTTTCTATGTTAATATAGGAAAGAATATTCACAAAATCTTGAGAGCATTCATGGAGATAAATATATAAAACTATTTGATATTATCAGTGAAATGGTCTCTGAAGAGCCAGAAGATAGGCCTAATTGTGATGAATTGTTAATAATAACGAAAGAATTAATTCTTGAAAATAAAGATATTTTATGTAATGAATTATTTACTAATTTTGAAACGAATAGAAATATTTCAATATTTATAAAAACAATGGTTGAAAATAAACTAACAGAAGGTATGCTTTTTAATAATAAATATTTTTATAAAATATTTTAAAATTTTACAGAAATTCCTTCAAAATTCAATAAATACGAAGAATTTCGAATTTTTTCACAAATAAGAAATGGATTAAAAAAAGAAATTAAAATATTTCATGTCTTTGATGACGAAAAGGGAAGCAACGTAATTTTTATTACAAGAGATGACAGAGTCTTTTCCTGTGGTTCCAATACTTGCGGTGGTTGTGGTTTTGGTCATAATAGTATAGTTGAGAGACCGGAATATATACCAGAGTTATGCTATAAAAACATTCAAAATTTTTTCATAGGATTTAGTTTTGTATTGGCTTTAAATAGAGAACAAGATTTATTTAGTTGGGGTCAGAATAATTTTGGACAATTGGGTCGAGGACATATTAGTGATGATAATCACTATTTGAAGCCAGAATTGATTTCAATTCAAAACGAGAAAGTTATTCAAATAAGTTGTGGTTCAGATCATTGTTTGGTGTTAACATCAGAAGGAAATGTCTATGGATGGGGTGATAATGGTCATGGACAGATTGGCTGTGGACAAGAACATGAATCGAAGATTTTAAAGCCAATTCTATTGAATGTCTTAAAAAATTATACCATCAAAAACATTATATGTTGTTATAACAGATCATATGCTTTAACTAATGAAGGGATGGTATACAGTTGGGGGGATAACCAATTTGGACATTTGGGACAGAATGTAGAGATTAATTCAAATGTTTTTGAACCTAAAATTATTGATATATCAAATGTTATATCTGTCTGTCCTTCAAGTAATAACACATATTTTTTAACAAATGAAGGATTCATTTATTTTTGTGGTTCCTATGAAGAGGAAAATAATTATCAATTATTTCAAAAGACACCAAAATTACTCAGCAGTGAAATGAAGTTCTTTTCAATTCATTCATTACCTTGTTATGAAAAGAGAAAATTGATCTCTACTACTATTTCTGGAGATAATATTTATGAATTAATTAGAAGTGATTTACATAAAACAGATTTTAAGACATACTCTTCATTTTATGCTGAGACTTATGGCCTCACATTTACAACAATTCGTAATAGAAATTATATCTCTAAAAATATTGATATAAACTGTAAGTTTATTTTTATATTTGTAAACATGTAAAATTAAATATTAATCTAATAATTTTGAATAAATAATAGGATTTATAATAAGATACCATTTTTAAAATTAATCTATTTAAACATATTTATAATTTTTACTAGATTATAGAAAATATATTAATATGTTTAATTTAGTTAACCTTGGTGATGTATTTCTCCCTAATATTATTGACGAAGAATTTGATAATAAATTTGAAATTAAAAATATAATTGGTCATGGTAAATTTGGACCAGTATTGAAGGTTAAAGAAAAGTCAACGAAAAAATACTTTGCATTTAAAATAATCGGTAAATATATAATTAGTTTATATTTTTTCTAAATTATTATTTTTTAGAAGAAACTAATTTTGGGGAAATTATGGTTAATATGAAAAGCGATTATATTATTAATTATATAAATGTTTGGAAAGAATATAATAATAAATCAAAAGTCAATAAAAATCTTTACATTCAAATGGATTTCTATTCATTAAATTTACAGCAATTTATTGTTTTAATAAACTCTTTGAACGAAAAGTATAAAACCATTCAATATTTCATAAGAACAGAACTTTTGGTCGAACTGATAGAATGTATAAATCATTTACACTCATCGATGCCTACTATACTTCACAGAGACCTCAAACCACAAAACATTTTTATAAGGAATGGAATGAATGGAAAGTTCTTGTTATATGATTTCGGTTCATCAACACTAATGAACACTAAATTTAATAGTGGAATTGTTGATAAAGAAAGATATAGTGCACCGGAAGTCAATGAAAATATTAAAAATATGAACTTCACTTTCAACGAAAAGTGTGATATCTATAGTTTAGGAGTCATCGCAACCGATATTTTTGAAATCGAAAAAAATACAGAAAATATTGAAATAAAGTTAGTATTTTTAAATTATATAAAATTAATTGAATTTGTTTTAAAGGGAAAAATATAAATCAATTAATTTGGAGGAAAAGTTTAATAAACTTTTAATAATAATAACAAATATGTTATCAAAAAATCCTGAAGAGAGACCCGATTGTCAACAGATAATTAATAACATCGAATGGACTCTAGAAAGTGAAGATATTCTGTGTAATGGAGAATTCAAAACATATGAAGTAAATGAACATGTTCCTATTGTAATGAAAAATTTTGTTGAGAAAAAGTTGAAAAATTGTGAGAAAATAATTTTATTTTTTGAAAAAATATATTTTAAATATAAATTATTTTTATAGCAATTCCTTCAAAAAGTGGTTACATTTGCGATGAATTTGAAATTTGTTCGCAAATAAGAATTGGTTTAAAAGAAGAAATTAAATTATTTCACGTTTTTATTGACAAAAAATTTCCAAATTTCGACGACAAATATGGAAACAATGTTTTATTTATTACAAGAGATGACAGAGTCTTTGCATTTGGTTCCAATACTTTTGGTTGTTGTGGTTTTGGTCACAATAGTATAGTTGAAAGACCGGAATATATACCGGAGTTATGTAATAAAAACATTCAAAATTTTTATATTGGATTCAGTTTTGTATTGGCTTTAAATAATAATCAAGAATTATATGGATGGGGGCGGAATAATTGGGGACAATTGGGTCGGGGATATATTAGTGTTTATACTGATTATTTAAAACCAGAATTGATTTCAATTCCAAACGAAAAGATTATTCATGTAAGTTGTGGTTCAGCCTATACTCTAGTCTTAACATCAGAGGGAAATGTTTATGGATGGGGTGACAATTATTATGGACAGATTGGTTGTGGGCAAGAATATGGAACAAAGATATTAAAACCGATTCGAATAAAAATATTTAAAAGTCAATCAATTAAATCGATTTATTGCTCATATTATGGATCCTTTGCTCTAACATTCGATGGTATTGTTTACAGTTGGGGTTGGAATCAATTCTGTGATTTAGGACACGATACAGAAATTGAATCAAACATTTTTGAACCAAAAATTATTAAAATATCGAATATAATATCTGTCTCTCCTTCGACTCATAACACATTTTTTCTAAGAAATGATGGATTCATCTATTTTTGTGGTTTATATGAAGACGAAAATAATTGCAAATTATATCAAAAAATGCCAAAATTACTTGAAAATGAAATAAATTTTTCATCATTTAATTCAATACAAATTTACCAAGATAAAATAATTGCTTACGCTATTTCTAGAGAAAAAGTTTATAATTTGATTGAGGATAAAATATGTGAAGAGGTTAATTGTATTTCAAATATTGAATTTTATGCTAAAAATTACAATTTAAGTCCAAATACTATATATATTTAAATTATTCTATACCTTTATCTTATAAGACATTACTTATGCCCTTTTCATTATTTTTACATTTTTAAATATAAATAGTTTACCTTTTTCATAATTTAATTTTTTAAAAATCAGTTATTAAAAACATTTATTTAAATTTATTATTTAAATAAAACCTGATTACTAACTTTTGAGACAATATAAATGTTTATTTAAAAAGTATAATATATATTAAATTAAAATAAATTTCAAATAATTAATTAGTA
>JAQIXI010001545.1:0-13211 GCA_034700165.1 Galumnidae sp. Gr-Ori-00277 | reverse complement strand
AAACTATATATTTTAGTAAAGTATATTATAAAGTTGAAAAAATTTTGGGTTATGAATTGTTCCATATTATTAAAATTCAAATTATCGTTTAATGTATAGACTTTAAGTTTTGTATCGAGATTTTCTTTGTTTTTCAAATTATTGATAAACTTTTTACTGATTTCAAATTTATATAAATATAAAATAATTCCTCTTATAAACGCAGAAAATAAGTGTTTAATATGATTATTGGACTTGTATTGTATAGAAGTTATTCCAATTGCTTCTCATGTCAGTTGACAGAAATCTGCTCAAAATTCTTCTTCTAAATCTTGGGACTTTAATTCCAGATTAAGGACTGGTTTCTGATCTTTTACTCTAAAATATGTGATGTCGCTCTCACCCTTATATTAAGATAAATTTTAAAAGTTTTATCATTTAATTATATTATATAATTCGTTTGATATTATACAGAATTAGAGGTTTGTATCGCACCAATAGTCTCATAATTAACATCTCTATCACTGTTTCCCAAAAGATTATTATTGATCTCAAAGTTATCTCTTGAAATTATTATACTTATCAAACACTAAAAGACTAAAACTTGAGATAACTTTTATGATATTGGATTCAATATCAAAGGAATGACTGCATTTGCACTTTTCCTTATTAAAGTCTAATAGATTAGAAATCACCCTGATTATTTTGGAAATTTTATTTATGAAAATCATAAGACTGTTAAAATGAATAGTCTAAACATTTTATTCCGCCCTTTAACTAAAAAAAATAATTAATAATTTAAACTTATCTTTTAATAGACGGTCGCCATTTCAAGTTGTGATTATACTGGTTTCGAAGTCACAGTGTTTTTAATGTCCGCAGATTATATTAACTTTTTATTTTTTTGACAGACAATCTGGGCTTTACGGCTCGAATTCTCTCGTTCGAATTGTCAATTTTTAAGGGTTTAATACAGAAATCTGTTATAGGAATTCCCAAACGGAAAGAATTCAAAGGACAGATCGGCCCCTACCCAATAAGTCACACACAAAATATATAAAAAGCTTTATTCAATGTTCACAATTATAAGACCAAATACAGAATGAATAGACTTTAGATTCATCTAAGATTGTAAACCAAAGAATGACATCCATTTACTTATTAGATTTTTCATTTCCTTAAGAAAATTTTCATTTATAAATAAGTTTATAAATAGTGATTATACTTGCACTTTTGATGTTTGTTGTGATGGCGTCGGTGTAGTGGCTGTGGCTGAAATCAGAATTAATAAACCTTTGGTAATTTAAGAGATAATATTAATTATTAAAGCTAATACTAGTAATCAATGTTAATTTGATTAATCAAACTGTTAACTTTTGTTGTTATCGAGTTTATAAATTATTAATTTATATTTAATTTAAAAATACTTAAATTAAATTAAATTATATTTTTAACAAAAAAAGAAGAAGACAATATAAGAATTGTTTTTGTTTTTTAGCATATAAACCATAATTTGAAAATTTTTAATATATATTGTATAATTTAAACAAGATGAATGGCAAATACATAAATTAATTAACCAATAGCAATATATGATTTAGAAAAAATTAATTTATCATGTTAAATCTAGGGTTCGAACATTATATAATAAGGATTCTTATGTTAACAGTTTGAAAGTTACTAAAATATAGAGATAAATGAAAGTTAAAATTTATATATTTACTGTTGTTTAAGTTGGTTTTTAAATTTTTATCCGAATTCAAAAAATTGCCTCCAAAAACCTGACCAATAATGGGTAATTGAGGCATATGTATAAACGATAAAATTTTTGAAATTTTTAAATTATGTGTTATGCATAAATTTACAGCAAATTTGAATCCATCTTTTTTATTTTCATTTAATTCTTTTAATCTAAAATCAAAAATATTTGTTTATTCGGAAGAAGAAAAAGTTAATATATTTTCGACGTATAATAACTAAGATTTTTTTTCACTACATTTAAACAGTAAGTTAAATAAATTTAAATATTATTAATTTCAACTTATAATATTTTAATTCGTTTCAGACCCAACTAACCCATTGTGAAAATTTATTTTTGTAAGAGGAAACAATTACTATTTTAATTTTTACTCATTTTAGTGCAGATGAGAAAGAAAAATATATGTCTCTCTAGAGAATCATTCTTTTGATATTAACGAACAACATAAAGAGAACTTTGAAAGTTGTATGTAATGGATTAGGTAATACGGCATTAAAATTTGATTTTAAATATATAGGGAATTCTTTTTTTTTCGTTTATTTTAATAAGATAAAATTTTTGTAAGAACCATTTTACTTTCTAATATAAATACTTCATTTTCTCATTTGGCCAAAAATAAAAAATCTTTCATTTAAATAGCTTACTTATTTAAAATAAGAATTGAACATGGTTCACCATAAGTGAGTTTAAATTCTATACTATTTTCTCTTAAATAGCAAAATTTATCTTCATTGATGCATTTTATGAATTCCTCATTATTTTCAAGTTTCCACCTTTAAAAATAAATAAATATTAATTAAAATTTTAAATGAAATATTTATATTTACGCTTTTTCATAAAATGTAATATTATCACTGAATTGTTCATCAGTCATTTTTTCAGGTTCAAAATTGCCATCCCGGGTACATTTTGAATTTTCTAAAATATATTTAAGTTTTATTTGGATATTTAACTTATAACTGTAAATTTATATTATACGCTTAAATTTAAAAAGATTAAATATATAATCTTTCCAACTAAGTCTAGAGTTTTCCATAGGTGAATTTGAAATCATATTTGATTGATTATACATCTGGTCATTTTTGGATGTAGTTATTTCACCATAATCAGACACAGTAATTTCTTTTTGAGTTATTGAGATCTCGATTAATTTGCAAAACAATATTAGAATGAATAATGTATTTTCCAAGCCTAAAATAAAATATAATTAAATATCTATAAAAATTTCAAATAAATTCATAATTTACCTTTCATAATTATAATTTAAAATAACTTCCGGGTAGCTTTTTATTTTTGATTTGAACAAATTGTTAACTATTGTGGTAATTTTAAAAGTTTATAGATAAAAAAAAATTATAATTTATTCCAAAAAATTCAATGAGAACTTTGTCTACAGTTAGCTAAAAGCAAGGTATGATGGCAAAGCATTTAGCCACTACATTTACCTCCAAACTTCAATTAAAAGTTTGAAATTTAAATAAATTAGTATTTAATTAAACTTAATTAATAAGATGAAATTAATTAACTTAATTAACCTAAACTATATAATCTTTGATAGTGTAGAAAGGAAAATTGGCAATTAAATGTCTTTTGAAACACAAAGACAATGTTTAGAATAGCCATACCTAGTGTAGGAGCTCGGAGTAGTAGGTTTGTCACTAAATGGACCCATTTGGCAGAAAATATAACTTTTATGTTAGTACGGTATTGAAAATTGGCAATTATACTTTATATAGAATGTAAACAAAAAATAAGTTGAGAGCCTACAACAAGAATATAAAGTTGAATATGTGATGGATTCAATCTTTCAATCAAAGATTTATTCTTTGTAGTTATACTGATAATACAATACAAGTGTTTCTAATTAACTTCTGGTCTTGAGTTTATGATCTCAACTGAGTTATATAGCACTAGTCGTCAGCGTTGGCACCACTATATTGGACCACATCTCCTGACTACTCAATTATAAAAAGGGAAGAAACTCAACGGCCTGAATAAAACGACCATTTTTTGTGTTTAGGCTTATCCACAAGAAAAAGCCCAAACCGTCTGCCTAAGGCAAGAAATAAACCGAAGTGAAGGACTTTAAGAAACTACACGAACACAACCCATTGAACAGTAACGGCTGATCCAGAGTTCAGATAACTTGGTCAGTTTAACCCGTTACAAAATAGTCAAATTTTTTTGGAAATTAAGGTACAAGGAAATCCTTTGTTAATAATGAAGATAACTCACCAATATGCTAATCCACCCATACACTAACTTCTCTAATCACTAAAACACGTGTACCAAAACCTAAAATTAAAACAAGCAAAAACTAACCTAAGAATATAAAAATTAAAATATTAGTGAATGAGTAGCTAAGTGTTTCAGTTAACAGTACGCATACACTAATCTACTTGAAACCTAGCTCTGGCAATTTATTAGAATAAATTTTATTATTGATAAAACTTCAAAAATGTAGTAATTATATATTTGCCCTCTTTCTTTTCTGAAATAATATTTTATTACTTTTTTAATAGACCCATTTAAAGAATTAAAATTTAATTCATTGTAGATAATATATTAAACAAAATTAATGTAAAAATTAGTTTTAAGCAAGGAGAGAGAGAGAGAGAGAGGGAGAGAGAGAGAGAGGAAGAGAGGGAGAGAGAGAGAGGGAGAGAGAGAGAGGAAGAGAGGGAGAGAGAGAGAGAGGGGGAAGGGGAGGGGAGAAAGGGTAGAAAGAGTATGAAGTGGAGGAAATATACCGAATAAAAATGAACTTACTTTTTTGATATCTCAGTTATTCTTATCTTTGTGACAATATGCTACAAAAATATAATTTAAAATTATAATATATCTCATAAAATCAGGGATGGCAAATGAACTCGATCCAAGAGGGAATGCTGGGGGTATTTCGGTCTCGGCTCAGGGGATTTAACGTCAAACATATTTGTTAGGTTTTCTGTTACTTTTCTTGTAATTTACAGCCATCTTTTGGATTTTTGCTTATTTTTCCGATTTTTCAATATTTTAGGCAAAAATCGAAAAAGCGTTTCGCGCCAGTTCAAAGTAGGGTTTTCTCCCTCTCATCCCAAAGGGGTATTTTAGCGATTTTCCCCTCCAGGGGTTATACTTGTAATACCCCTATTTTCCATCCCTGCATGAAATATATTTTAAAATGTAATTTAAGCTTTATATAATTAATTTATACTTTAATAAATTGATATGAATTGATTTTCAAACTTCTGGATTTCTAAATTAATTACTAATCAATAAGATATTAGAATCAATCCTAGAGAGGAAGGTTTTCTTTATACTGTAGAGTTATGAGTCGAGATGAGAAATATCGGGAATAAATGATCAACTAATGGTAGGGAATAACGGTTTAGCCGAAAAATGGCCGTTAACTGATTCAAATAAACGATATTTTATTTTCCCGATATTTTCAATATAAGCAATAATTTTTGATAATTCCCGATATGGCAGTATTTTGGGGTTTACTCCCGATTTCAGGGGTTATTTTATATAAATTATGATATTTTGAATATAGAAATCTTTAAAAATGTAAAAATAAATGTTTAAAAGTTTGTTTTAACTGCAAAAAGATAATTCATTAGTTCTCAAATGTTTTTGAAATATTATATTTCAACCATTTTATAACGTAATTTACTAAAGTGGTTATAGGTCTAAAACTTTTGAACTAGCTAAGATAAAAATTTTTAATTTTCATATTATTACTGTGCTTTTGATGATAATTTGGTGGGCGTTGCTTAAAATTTTTGAGTTGGCGAAGTAAAAAATGAGCGTGACCTAGCGGGAGTGGCCAAGAAATCTTCCTCTTGTAATGTATGTTAAGAATATATGGACATATAAAAAATTTTGGTTTGGCCCAAATTCCTTCAGTCCTATCCTGAAGCTCTAAACTATTTAATTGTGAATTTTTTCTGTTAAATTAAATTCATTATTGACTCCATTACAAGTTCTCTTACTTTGGAGTGTTTGTAACGTCTTATATTTTCAAATCAAAACTCAATATATTTAATTTTTTAAATAATTATTTTATTTGGTTTATTGGATTACTTTAATTAATTAATATACAGTCGATGGTTTAATTGAGTATTGAAACTTATTCCAATATATCCTATTATTGTCATAGGTATTTAATTACCGAACTGCAGTTAATTTTGGAAAGACAGGTACTCTGATCCTAAATCTTTGGTGTCTTCACAACGATGGTAACCTAAACCTCTGGTAACACTTGTATTGCACTTTGATTTAATAGTCGTTTTCCATGAGATTTAGTACATAAATCGTTGACAATAATTTCAGGGATATAATAGAACTAAACAGTGATAGAACTGGTATTACAGACGGTGATAGCAATTATTCTGGAAGTTAGTCAACGATTTGTGTATTAAATCTCTTGGAAAACTTCCAGAATATTTGCTATCACTGTCTGTGATACCAGTTCTATCACTGCTTAGTTCTATTCCATCCCTGACACTATATAATATTTTTTAATTCTTATGATTCTCATCAATAAAAACAGATTTGCTTTGATATAATAAAGAATTAGAGAATTGAATCGTAACAATAATCTCATGAGTAATATCTTTATCACTGGTGTCTAACAGATTATCATTGCTCCCAAAGTTATTACACTTTTTTGGTACGCGACACATATGGGATCGAAACTATTTGTAACCAAGTTTATCATTTAAGCTGCAAAGGAAACCAACCGGGGAAGCCTATATGTATTTTAGGAGGGTCGGCTACTCCTCGGTGTACGTCGGATGCGCCGGAATCGCCCGAACGTAGACTACTGATGTTGTTTAAGTACGCGAGTTAAGGACCAGGAATTCGAAGCCCAACTGAAACTCTCTCATACTGGTCTCGAACTAGTGGGCGATCTCCACAAACTTGTCAGGTCTGCGGTTGCGCAACAGATGGGCAAATGGAAGTCCGTCCTAGCCGAGGCTTGAACTAACTTCCCTGAACTTAACCTGTTAAGCCAAAGAATGACGCATTAACCCACTGCGCTAATCAGCTCAGATTCATAAAGCAAAGTTATGACCCTTGAAATTGTTATACTTATCGAACACTATAAGACTAAAACCTAAGATAACTTTTGTATCATTGGATTTAATATCAAAACAAGGTTTGCGTTCAAATTTAAAAGGCACTATATTTACGGTTTAAATCTAGTATATATTTCAATGAGTGTTTTGAAGGATAAATGTTAATATTTTAAGAAATCAAAAACCCGAATAAAGGCTCAACTTGGGTAACCATGACTAAACATAATAAATTTGCCTCAACACAAAAAAATGTCATGGAAAAGAAGTGGTGGTCCTTCGGCCCAACACACCCACAAAATCTTATAGATAGGAAGTGGGGGTCTTACGGTACACCATACCTTACAATACCTTATGAACAGGAAATGTTGTTCCTTCGGCCAAACACATCAAACAATACCTCATAGATTAGAAGTGGTGGTCCTTCGGCCCACCACACTTATTAATAAAACATAAGGATTACTCAAATAAGGCAATATTTTACCCGTTAATATTCTAAGAATTAATTTTCCTTCACTTGCAAAAGTCCTCCCTGTCCCTTCCCGTCACTTATAAAGAGAATGGTCTCCAAAGAGCCATCAACCTCATTGTCCTCTCTTTTACTAGCAAAGAGAGTCTGAATTAGCTGTTAATATTCAAAGAAATATTTTCCTTTTACTACTAAAAAGGTTAGCAATATACTTGTTATTATCCTAAGATGTGTTTTTCCGTTGCAAGTAAAAAGCGGGGGGGATTGGTTGGTGGGGGAAAGACAATTCTATATACTACCTTTACAATGTAAATTTAGTGAAAAATGACCGCATTTGCACTTTTCGTTATTTAAATCAAATATATAAGAAATCACCTTTATTATTTTTTGTTATTTATGAATAATCATGAAAACTGTTCCAAAGAATAGTTTAAACATATTGCCCGCCCCTTGACTAAACAAAATAATTATTAACTCATTTAAACTTATCCTTTAGTAATTGGTCGCCACTTCTAATTGTGATTATACTGGTCTTGAAGTCACTTTGTTTTTAATGTCCGCAGATTTTATTAACTTTTCTGACAGACAATTTTGGCTTTAAGGCTCGAATCCTCTCGTTCGAATCGCCAATTTATAAGTTTTTAATACCAAAATTTACTCTAGGAACTCTCAAACGGTGAGATTTCAAATGACAGATCGGTCCCTATTCAATAAATAACATACAAAATATATAAAAGGCTCTTTTTAATTTTCACAATTCTAAGACCAGATACAGAATGAATAAAATTTAGACTTGTTCATAAGAACATAACCCAAAGTATGACATCCATTCACATATTAGGTTTTTCATTGCCTTAAAAGATTGTCGTTTATAAATAAGTTTATTAATATTGATTATACTTGCACTGTTGATGTTTGTTGTGTTGGCAACGGTGTAGTGGCTGTGCTCTCATTAAAGGATACTGTTTCTGGTGGTATGACTGTTGGCACTGGTATTGAACTAAATGACTCTTCACTACCACTATCCGAAATTTGGGCTAAACATAGAAATCAGAATTAATTAATCTTGGTAAACTCTTTCCATGTCAACCTTTAAGTGCGCGCTTAAAATTTAATAAAACTCTTTTATTTTAAATTCATAAAATGTTTAATTCATCAATTTTGTTATTTAAATATGATTTGATTGTGACTAAAATAGTTTTCTAATCTTATTGTTCTAGGTAATTATATATTAATTTATTTGATACTAATTAAGATTTTAACATTAATGCCATCTGTTATTATAGTTTATGTCTCTCAACGGTTAACATGGAAATAGTTTAATTTAATAGATTATATTAATTATTAAAGCAAATAATCAATGTTAATTTCATTAATAAACTGGTAACTTTTATCGAATTTCTTAATAATTAATTTATATTAAATTAAAAAAACAAATTAAATAAAATTAAATTGTATTTTTAACAAAAGGTGAAAGCATAAATAAAAAAATGTTTTTGTTTCTTACTAAATTTACAGAGTAAAGGTTGTATATAGAATCGTCTTTCCCCACCCATCCTAATTAAAGAATTGAAAGAACCACGATTAATTAAATCCCAAATTATTAAAAAAAATTAAAAATATATTAATAAATAACAATATAAACAATTTGATCTAGGTTTCATTTTCTTAAACTCTAAATTAAAACCGGTAGAGTGCGTCAAAGTTGCAAACTATTTCACAATATTTCAACAATATCAACATCGATTCTTACTAAATAGAGCATGCTAATTACGAATATGAAAGTTTAAATATTGTTTTTGTGAAAGATAAACTAGTTATTTGAATTTGAAATAATTCATAAATATTATTTGAAAATGTTCATGTGTTGTTGACAATTAATTTTTAAAAGGTAAAATAGTTTTTAGTGATTTTAAGGTTTGGTTTAACTTAGAATAAAACGATTTCAAGATTTCATTCATTTATTATAAAAATTTCATCTAATATTTCATGTTTTTAACTATGAAATCAATTTATTTTACTAATAACCTTAATTCTTAAAAGATACAGTATTCTAACTTGTTAGTAAGAGTCGATGTTGATATTGTAGATATATTCTGAAATAATTTACAAATTTGACGCCCTCTACCGGTTTTATTTTAGGGTTTAAGAAAACGAAACCTGGAACAAATTGTTTATATTATATCACTTATTAATATATTTAAAACAAGGTTTGAGGGCAAAGCCTATAATCACTACATTTACGGCTTTATCTAGAGTAATAATTATCTATGTATTTGCAATACTAACAAAACAGACACAAATCTCCCTGTCCTTTCATTACTAACATAAGGGGGGTGGGTGGGCGGGGGGCGGGCGGGTGTGTGAGTGAAAAACAAATACATATACTACATATCACTTCGTAAATGTAGTGAAAAATTAGGACCGTAACAATATAAAGCAAACGATCCCAGAATATACAACTTAAGAATGCTCAATTTAATGCATACAATTCAATGCAAAAACACTCACTAAAATGGTTCTTTGTAATATAGTCTAATGATGTATTTATAACTACCCCTTTTGCCAATACCTTTACTTAATCAATGTATTCAATGAGTATAACAAGATATTTCTCCCCCTGTGGCTGAATTTGCATCACTATTTTAAATTTACAAGGGGATAGACTTTTTATTCACTTTAATTTTTGTATCCACAAAGGAATTGAATATCAACTTTAAACTTTTATATTTTATCTAATAATTTATTTACCATCTGGTGTGCTCTTATCTGAACTCTCTGGTATAATTGTTAGATCTTCAATATCGCCTTTATGATTGTTTGTTGTTGCCATAAAATCACCAGATTTAATTTCCTCGGTAGAATCATCTACAGCTTGCAATTATATTTAAAATTAAAGTTTATTTTAAAAATTTAAATTTAAAAGATTAAATATTTGACCTTTTTGTTCAAGATTAAGATTATAGTTTTCTGTAGTTGAATTTGATCTAATATGTAATTCATTATCCATTTGATCATTTTCGGATGTAAATATTTCATCATAATCAATGTGGGTAGTATAGTCATTAGTTATTGAGATTTCGATTAATTTGCTAAACAATATCAGTATATAAAATGTATTTTGCAAGGCTAAAATTAAATATAATTAAATATTTATAATAATTATAAATAAATTCATAATTTACCTTTCATAATTATTATTTAAAATAACTCCCGGATAGCTTTTTTTTAAATGATAAACTTGTTGAATACTATAATAATTTTATTATTTTATAGAAATAAAAATTTTATAATTAATTTTTTAAAAAAATTCAATAAGCTATTTGTTCAGAATTAGATATAAGCAAGGTTTGATGGCAAAGCCTTTACATATACATTCAAACTTCAATTAAAACTTCGAAATGTAAATAAATAGGTATTTAATTAAACTTAATTAATAATATTAAATTAAGTAAATCAATTGACCAACACTATATTATCTTTGATAGGGAGTGACTGAAAATTGTTGATTAAATGTCTTTTTGACATACAATGACTAAGGCCATGTTTAGTATAGCCATACTTAATTAAAGCTCTGTGTAATAGATTAATGCCACTAAATTGACCCATTTGGCAGAAAAAATTTCTCATATGTTTGTACGGGAGTGAAAATTATCATTTATAGCTTGTATGGAATGTAATTTACATTATGTAAATCAAAAAAAATTAAGTTGAGAGCTCGCGCCAACAATTTAAATTTCCAAATTGATTATGTGTTCGATTTATTCCTTTCATTCAATAGTTTAGTCATAGAAATGTTTTGGATGATTTCATTCATTTCTTAAGCTGTAGGTTAGTGAAAAAAACCAAGTGATTTGTCAAAAAAGTTTTGCAATTTTGTGTAAAAGATGGTCCCAAAGCAACTGTCATTCATTATATTGTCGAAGGAGAAAGAAAAACATATTTTATTCAATAATAACTCGTTTCCTAAAAACCGGTCAGATATATATCAAAAAGAAAACTGGACGCACACGTGTCCCACAATATCTATCAGCAAATCAGTAGCCAAACTGTTAACAAATACGAATATTTCGATCAGAATCTGAGCTGAGTGGCGCAGTGGTTAAAGGCGTCACTCTAGCCTTAATAGGCAAAGCTCAAGTAGGGAGTTCAAACCCCTGCAGTGCAAACTGCTCTTTAGCGCCGAGAGAGTTCCCGTGATCAATCCGGAATTAAATATCTCCTCGGAAGAGCAATTGTGGAGAAGATGTTGTTGGGCCCTAAAACCCCGGTTCAGACTCGCGAACTTAAATAACTCGAGGAGTCTACGCTTGTGCGTTACCACCGCATGACATACACGGAGGAATTGCGAACCTCTTGAAATATGGATCGCAAAACACGTTCCTGAAGCAAATGCGTCCCATTAATGGCACTAAAAAGATTGTAAGGATCACAAATACGTTCCTGACGCAAATTTCTCAGTCTGTATACCTAGCAGACTCTTTAATTAAATAGGAAAATGAAAATTGTACACATTGATGGCAAATGCGATCAACGTTTTTGCGCTATAAAATTGTAATTAATAACGAAAAATGCAATTGAAATAAAAGTATGTTAGTAAAAAATATGTCGTTAAGAAGAGTGGTCAAAATAGAAAAGATTAGCAAGGAGAACAGTTCAGGACATAAAATCTGGATTGAATATAATAACAGATAAATGCATTAATAGCCCGAAGTATAGCCGAGAACTAAAGACAAGCTCTAAGAAGACGGAGGAAAGACGATCTTATATGCCACATTATTACTCCGTAAATGTAGTTAAAAATGGAACTTTAAAGTCAGAATACAGAAAAAAGTATTGAGAAATGACTAATACTTTTCATACGAAAACATCACAACACTTATGATGTACTGTTATTACTCGAGAACAGTTGAAGACTGTATAAAAACAAATGGCGCCGAATTTGTAGCAACAGCCCTCTCAATATAACACAAGCTCGACCCTTTGAACGGTTTTGGAGTTTGTGCAAACGTTGATACTCACAATTATCTACTTCTCCTAAAACACTTATTAATTTTCATAAAGTGTGGTCTAATATAATTTAAACTGTGGCCCAAATCCTTGCAAAAAAAACTTATGAGTAGTGTTTGAAAGAGTCTTAGATTTGTTCTTCCAAAAAGAGTTATATTTATATTTAATGTTTTGTACTATAAACCTATTTTCTCTTATTCTTAACCAAACCCAAGATATAGAATTTGTCATCCGTTGAAACGGCAATAGAGATATCGTTTTCTTAAGCAAAGAGAGTTTAAAATCTCTCTAAAAACCCATTCTTTGGATAATAACGGAGAACAGAGGTTTATGGCACTATAGAAATTTATTTGATATTAACGGATAGAGAGGACATATTTTCTGTATATAGTCAATTTCATTTGGACATTAATGAAGGGACAGGGAAATCTTTTGTTAGTAATTAAGATAACCCACTAATATGCTAATCAAAACTTACACTAACTTTTCCGATCACTAACCCACGCGTACATAAATCTAGCATAATACTAAATCACGAAAAAACCAACTAGGCGTATATCTTCTTAATTAACAATATGCTTACACTAATTCACTCGCCATTTAACATTAAGCCACCTGTTCACTAATTAAGTTATTAATTAAGAAATATTTTAAGAAAATATTAAAATCTATTAGAGTAACTTATCATATTTATAAAACCTCGAAAAGGAAGTGATTATATCTTTGCCGTCAAACCTTGTTTCTTTTCTGAAATAATTTTTTATTTCTTTATTAATAGACCCATTGAAAGAATTAATATTTAATTCAATTTATATAATATATTTGACAATATTGATGTAAACAAGGTTTGAGGGCAAAGCCTATATCCACTACATTTACGACAATAACTGTAGTAATTATTATATGTATAATGAAATAAGATTTAATTTAATAT
>JAQIXI010001544.1:0-13212 GCA_034700165.1 Galumnidae sp. Gr-Ori-00277 | reverse complement strand
CAAGTACCCCGAGTATCTTTTTGATAAATCTGCATAAATGTAGTGATTACAGCTTTGCCCTCAAACCTTGTTTTATTAATAACTGTAACCTAAACATAAATATATACTTAAAATAATCAAACAAGTTTAAATTGTTTAAAATGGACTTGAGCAATAAAAACCTTTTTTATTTTGATTTATATAAATACTGAATTTGAACTAGATAATTTAAAATATTCTTAACCTAAGAGGGCTAATAGAATAATTAAACTTGGAGACAAATTAATTCTCAAATTTTTATATTTTATGGTGTAAAGGAAGTTTTTATCATCGATTTACAAATGATAGTAATGGGACAGCAAATCAATGTCACCGCAAACCAAAATAATGTTATCACATACAAAAAATGTCATTTGATTTTTGAAATATAAACGTTTTAATAAATGAAAATACAAAATGTAACCACTATCCTTTAAATGATTATCCTGAAAGATAAACTGTAATTTTTTCTTTAAATAAATTTGAAAATAACTAACAAAATTCAAACTATACTTAATGGATACTGATGCAATTTAAAATTTTTCATTATTTTTAGTATATAAATTAAAAATGACCTAAACAACATTAATTAAATATATAAATAAAATATTATTGAATTTAGCCTTGTATAAATACTATGAAATACTAACAATTTAATATCACAAATATACAAAATAAATCAATTTTATTAAATTTAGAATTGAATTGTATTTTGAATTAAAATAGGGGTCCTATCAAGTGGTCCGTGGCCATCAATGGCTCTTGGCAGTTTCAATTAAATTTGAATTTAATTACTATTCAATTGTCTTAACATCCAATATATCAGAAAAAGTAAACATGGCAGCACAATAACCCTCTTGATCACAAGAAAAATTACAAAAAAATAAACAGTTGATTAAATAATATAATTAATTAGGTAAAATTATTAGAAATATCATGATAGATATATATAAAATTGTGAGAAATTATAACTGTCCATTTTTTTATTCGTTCCATAAAAAACTATAGAATATGTTAAAATTAACATGCAAAATATTTTTAAAATTAATAATAATAAGGAATTTCTAGACCACTAACCAATAAGTGTTTTCACAAAATTCTTCGATATATTTTATTTATTAAATATATAAATAAAAATACAGTTTTTAAATAACAATATTTTCATTAAAAACTAATGAATATTTGTATTTAGAGTTTGGGAATTATTTGGTGGTAATAATCGAAATATAAATTACAAAAATATCATTCAAAACAAAATTAAATAAATCAAATTACTTACGATATTGTCCTAAATTTTTTGCGAAAGTCGTAAGACTTTATTTTTGTATTGGTTAGTGCTTAAATACTGGATTATCTAGTAATTTCTTTTGGAAAATAATTTGATGACCAAGATAAAATTCAAAAATTTGATAAAACATAATTATAAATTCATTTTAAAGTTTGTTTTTCACTACATTTACGGAGTAATAATGTAGTATATAGAATCGTCTTTCCCTTTCGTCATTTTTACCCAGGTTGAGCCTTTCTTTGAATTCTTGATTTTTTAAAATATTAATATTTTTCCTTTTAAAACACTCAATAAAATATATACTAGTTGTAACCTGTAAATGTAGTGCCCTTTGAGTTTGAACGCAAACCTTGTTTAATCTTACCAAGGATGTGCATTTTGAAATAACTTATTCTTACAATATAAAAAATATTGAATTATTTAAATAAAATTGATCTTGCTTAAATATAGATTATGATAATTATATAAAATAAGCCATTATTGAGTACTGATAATACTATAAATCGTTTTGTTATTATGATATGATTTAAACTTAAGTAAAAATTAATTGACACTGAAAGTCAAAATATGAAAATTCTAAACACTTTATATAGAAATTTTTATATAAAAATAGAAATTAATAATAAAATATTCCATTAAAAATTATTTCACACAAATTATTGTAAAAGTAATTTTAGTTAAATAAAATAGCATGTTAATTTTTTCTGATGTATTTTTAAATTAAATTTTGCTTTACTTTAATTAATCTCTTATTAAAACCCTTTAAAATTTTATTTATATAGCTTAAAAAACTGATTAAAATAATGAAAAACCCATCATTAAAAACTTATTGAAAGAATCAATAAATTGTTTGGCTTTGCTAATATTCTGTTCACTTGAAAATATTATTTGCAATTATTGATAAGACTTTCTTGGGATTTGAATCCCGGTTTAGTTATATATTAAATGGGAATTAATTTTAAAAAAACTATTATAATACATATTTATATTACTAGGATAAAAAAATGGATCGTAAACAAATTAAGATTTCTTTTAAACCGTATTAGATATTTTAATTCTGTAATATTATTTACAAATATTTTAATTTTAAAATTGTATATTGTCAAGTATATTTATGTTATTTTTTAAAAATATTATAAAATAATATAATTATTATAAGAATTCTAGAAAATTGTGAGGTTGTGTTTAGAAATTTTTTAATATTTGAATAATTTCTTGAAAACTGTAATTTTTTCATTATAATAAAATTGAAATTGCCTTGATAAAACTTTCTTAAACATTTTGGTGTCATAACATCAGAAAACTTGAATACCATTTGTTTTTTTCATTAAATGATTTTTAATAAGTTTATGTAATTGATTAACAATTTCTTTTTAAAAGAAAACAAAGCTCATGGTGAGCTGAAATGTAGTAAATACCTAGACCATTATTGTCAATAAATTAATTTTATAATTATCTGGATTATTTAAATAACCACAAAGTTTTATAACATTTTTCAAATTGATCCAGTCAATTTAAATTTAGAAAAAAAAGCTTCCGCGCACATTTCTCCAAGCATAAATTTTATTTTATTATTAGTATTATTAGTATTATTATAATATTATAGAGTATATAAAAATAATCCTGCACAAATATTACAGTTTACAAAAATACAAGATAAACAAGTTCAATTAAAGAATATGCTTATTAAATTTAATTACAATGAAATATCCAAAAAAATCTAACTAGATAAAAATTAAGTTTGTTCTAAATGAGTAATTTGACCTAGAATCATAGAAGTAGAATTACAAATAGATAATAATGCTATTATGAGGTCTTAGTTTTTATATTAAGTTTTATAAAAGTAATCAGTATTTAATTCCGTTAATCTTTATAATTGATTTTTTTATTCTGTTTTTGCATAAAATAATTTTAGTTATTTTAATCGCTTTTAATTTTAAGCTCAGACCACTTATTGTTATGAAAAGTGCCGGTATATACCTTAATTTGTAAAAATATTTTAACCTTGCTAATCCTTTTCCGAAATGCAACAATCCGTATATCACATATCATACTTTATTGTCATGCTGCTAAATTATCAAGTATTTTCAAATTATATTTTTAAATAATATAATAATATACAAACTAATTAATTTATAATTTTTTTGGTAATTTATAACATTTAAATAAAGTGACAAAAATATTTTAAATAAGGGAAATGAAAATATCAAACGAAATCTAACTAGATAAAAAATTAAGTTTATTCTAACTAAGTAATCTTTAAAATAAACAAAAATTCATTATTATGATCTTGGAGAAAAATTTTTTTTTGCAAGTTGAAATTGTTTATAAAAGATTTTTCCAAAGGATAAATCATTCAAAGTCTGTTTCATATGATAGAAACTGTATATTTATCTCTAAATAATTATAAATATAAACTCAAAATTCAAAATTTTAACATTGAATTCAAAACTAAGGCACATTATTTTGAATCAATTTTGTAGACCTTGACCCCTTCTGGCCTTTCCCCTTCTTAATATTTTGGGAAACCCAAGGCAGGAAAAATCTTCTAATTTATTCAAGAATCGAATTTTTGATCTAGGAATAGCACACAACAAGCTTGAAATTGTGTGATAACCTTTATAGTAATTAAAACTACAAAACCGGAAGAGTTATGTCTTTAGACCATCACATGAATAGAGCCATGAATTGAACGAATCATTAATAAAGGTGAAGCCCCTAAAATCTTCCTGATTAATGCTTCGCAACACTTCTGTATTCACTGGAGTTAAAACTGGCTCTTCTTTAATGAAGTGTTGATCGAAGTTATTTACGTCTATTTTTGTTTTCTTTAGAAATAATTTTTATAAAAATGAGTCACTTTTGAAATAGTACTTGCTTACAATCTTCGGTTGGAAAGGAGTCTTCACTTTCTTGGCCTGAAGTGCTTCCCAATCAATGTCTTTGAAAAAGGGGTGATTTAAAATTGCTTCCTCTCCGCCCTGAATCACAACACAACCCAATCTTTTTGCAGAGTTTTTAGTCATAAACTGATAAAAATGGCAAAAATAAATTCAGTCTTTTTAATAGTTTAGTTTAAGAATTAATTTTTTTTGTTTACCCCCTTTGAGTATAGAAACACCATTTTTGTGCAAGAACATTAGTGCTAATGTCACTTCTGCTGCATAGAAGCGTGCCCGGGGCTCATCGAATTTTCAGACCCTTTCCATTTGACATGAGGTCTCCACCGCTCACGTATTCCATCACAAAGAATAGGCGATCCTTTAAGACTTAAAGTTTAAGTCATTGAATAATTTCATAATTTATTTTGAATCAAATATAATGAATACCAGCGTTTGAAAACAAGAGTGCAGTGCAGTCAGGAACGGATGCTTTGCTGAAAGCGCTAAAATACGCTTTTCAGTCGACGTCATCGTTTTGAAGAATGACATCCCTTTTGAGCACTTTGACAGCATAGACCTCATCCGATCCCTTCCTTTCAGCCAACATTACCTTAAACAAGTCAATGTCGGAGTTATTGAAAGGAAGTTAATGACATATCCATACCTTTCCAAAACTTCCATTTCCTAAAACTTTGATGAAATGGAAGTCTTCTAAACCATATCTTCGATGTTTGTCGCCCTTAATGTCAATCAATTGTCCACTTCTATCGATCACTTGTTGTAATGACTTTTCCTGTTGTTCTCTATTAAAGTTATCTCTAAAAGAAAGTCGAGTCAACTGAGCAGCGGATGAATCTCCTCTATTTTTAACCCAATAAATATGAGTGTTTTTACTCAATATTGACTTCTTTTGTTTAATAATTAACTTTAATTGTTTATATTTTATTTAATTTTCATAATCTAGATCTTATAGTTGATTATGAAAATGAGTAATATTAAGCAAGATCAATTCTATTCTATGTAAGTAAATAATAAAAATTATTTATAATATTAGGATAAGTTATTTCAAAAATCACATCCTGGGTCATTTCGATTAAAAACAAACTTTAACTTTGATTTTTACAAGTCAATTATAATTTAAATATAATTCAAAAAATACAGTTTTCAAAAATATATTCAATTTTTTATATGTAACCAAAAAATATTATAACATGGTTAGTTTTGCCATAAAATATTTTAACAATAATATATAATAAACAATATAAATATCCTTTTTAATTTAATAATCAAAAAGATTGAAAGTCTTAAAAAAATGATATAAGTAATATTTTATAAGTAAAATATACCCATTTTTAGTTATAATATTTGATAACTTAGGTTGAACAAGCTAACTTTAAACTTTATGAATTTCTAAATGTTTGTTTTTGAAAATTTTCTAATTTTATCTTAGTCAGTCATTTTCACTACATTTATGGAGTAATATGTAGTATATGTGTGTGAAAAACAAATACATATACTACATATTACTCCGTAAATGTAGTGAAAATCGCTTTTTGTCCAAAAACAAGGTATTACCCCAAAAGACCCAAAGGTTTCTCTTCTGATTATTATGTAGACTGAAAAGAGCTTCAAAATTCACCCTACTTTTATCTTGGGTATCGAAGGGTAAAGTGCTCAAAATGACGAATAAAAATTATATAATGATATTTTGTGCCAAGATCAATTTTGAGAATAATATTTTCTTAAAGTAAACATTCTACATGATACTGGCTACTGAATAGTTTTGGAATTTTTCAATTATCATGTAAGGTTTTCTTTTTATTTGAATTAGAAATTTGAGACTAAAAAACGACCTAAAACAAAAATGTTTAAAATTATAGAAATAATTTTTTTATATTCTTTAATCAAATGACTCAATAAATATTATACAAACATTTAGTTAATTGTAATAAATATTTTGTCAAGTTCCGACAAGTCCTTTTAAAAATTAACATAAAAGTTATATTAAAATATACAGTAAATTCTCGATTTAGGCGGACACTATTTAGGCTAAATTCGATTTAAGCTACATATATTTTTGGCACTAAACGCTTTAATCCTATGTTAATTTAACTTTATTTAAGCCAAATTCGATTTAAGCCAAGAATTGTTAACGCATCAAAAATTAGCTTAAATCGAGAAATTACTGTATTTAAATAATATCAGGAATAGTACCAGGAATATGAACTAACCATTAGTATTAAGCAATTACTAGATCACAAATGCAAACAGTAGATTAACATGTAAAATATGACCGTCATACTTTTTCTATGTTGCCATTGAATTATCAAGCAAAGTGTGAAAATAAAGTCGGTTCCTCAACTTGTATCACATTTGCAAATTCTTTAGTAAGAGTAATTGTTAAAGTAATAATTTATTAATCATTCAATACTTTAACAATAACTCTTACTAAAGAATTTGCAAATGTGATACATGTTGAGGAACGGTTTTTATTTTCACACTTTGCTTGATAATTCAATGGCAACATAGAAAAAGTATGACGGTCATATTTTACATGTTAATCTACTGTTTGCATTTGTGATCTAGTAATTGCTTAATACTAATGGTTAGTTCATATTCCTGGTACTATTCCTGATATTATTTAAATACAGTAATTTCTCGATTTAAGCTAATTTTTGATGCGTTAACAATTCTTGGCTTAAATCGAATTTGGCTTAAATAAAGTTAAATTAACATAGGATTAAAGCGTTTAGTGCCAAAAATATATGTAGCTTAAATCGAATTTAGCCTAAATAGTGTCCGCCTAAATCGAGAATTTACTGTATATTTTAATATAACTTTTATGTTAATTTTTAAAAGGACTTGTCGGAACTTGACAAAATATTTATTACAATTAACTAAATGTTTGTATAATATTTATTGAGTCATTTGATTAAAGAATATAAAAAAATTATTTCTATAATTTTAAACATTTTTGTTTTAGGTCGTTTTTTAGTCTCAAATTTCTAATTCAAATAAAAAGAAAACCTTACATGATAATTGAAAAATTCCAAAACTATTCAGTAGCCAGTATCATGTAGAATGTTTACTTTAAGAAAATATTATTCTCAAAATTGATCTTGGCACAAAATATCATTATATAATTTTTATTCGTCATTTTGAGCACTTTACCCTTCGATACCCAAGATAAAAGTAGGGTGAATTTTGAAGCTCTTTTCAGTCTACATAATAATCAGAAGAGAAACCTTTGGGTCTTTTGGGGTAATACCTTGTTTTTGGACAAAAAGCGATTTTCACTACATTTACGGAGTAATATGTAGTATATGTATTTGTTTTTCACACACATATACTACATATTACTCCATAAATGTAGTGAAAATGACTGACTAAGATAAAATTAGAAAATTTTCAAAAACAAACATTTAGAAATTCATAAAGTTTAAAGTTAGCTTGTTCAACCTAAGTTATCAAATATTATAACTAAAAATGGGTATATTTTACTTATAAAATATTACTTATATCATTTTTTTAAGACTTTCAATCTTTTTGATTATTAAATTAAAAAGGATATTTATATTGTTTATTATATATTATTGTTAAAATATTTTATGGCAAAACTAACCATGTTATAATATTTTTTGGTTACATATAAAAAATTGAATATATTTTTGAAAACTGTATTTTTTGAATTATATTTAAATTATAATTGACTTGTAAAAATCAAAGTTAAAGTTTGTTTTTAATCGAAATGACCCAGGATGTGATTTTTGAAATAACTTATCCTAATATTATAAATAATTTTTATTATTTACTTACATAGAATAGAATTGATCTTGCTTAATATTACTCATTTTCATAATCAACTATAAGATCTAGATTATGAAAATTAAATAAAATATAAACAATTAAAGTTAATTATTAAACAAAAGAAGTCAATATTGAGTAAAAACACTCATATTTATTGGGTTAAAAATAGAGGAGATTCATCCGCTGCTCAGTTGACTCGACTTTCTTTTAGAGATAACTTTAATAGAGAACAACAGGAAAAGTCATTACAACAAGTGATCGATAGAAGTGGACAATTGATTGACATTAAGGGCGACAAACATCGAAGATATGGTTTAGAAGACTTCCATTTCATCAAAGTTTTAGGAAATGGAAGTTTTGGAAAGGTATGGATATGTCATTAACTTCCTTTCAATAACTCCGACATTGACTTGTTTAAGGTAATGTTGGCTGAAAGGAAGGGATCGGATGAGGTCTATGCTGTCAAAGTGCTCAAAAGGGATGTCATTCTTCAAAACGATGACGTCGACTGAAAAGCGTATTTTAGCGCTTTCAGCAAAGCATCCGTTCCTGACTGCACTGCACTCTTGTTTTCAAACGCTGGTATTCATTATATTTGATTCAAAATAAATTATGAAATTATTCAATGACTTAAACTTTAAGTCTTAAAGGATCGCCTATTCTTTGTGATGGAATACGTGAGCGGTGGAGACCTCATGTCAAATGGAAAGGGTCTGAAAATTCGATGAGCCCCGGGCACGCTTCTATGCAGCAGAAGTGACATTAGCACTAATGTTCTTGCACAAAAATGGTGTTTCTATACTCAAAGGGGGTAAACAAAAAAAATTAATTCTTAAACTAAACTATTAAAAAGACTGAATTTATTTTTGCCATTTTTATCAGTTTATGACTAAAAACTCTGCAAAAAGATTGGGTTGTGTTGTGATTCAGGGCGGAGAGGAAGCAATTTTAAATCACCCCTTTTTCAAAGACATTGATTGGGAAGCACTTCAGGCCAAGAAAGTGAAGACTCCTTTCCAACCGAAGATTGTAAGCAAGTACTATTTCAAAAGTGACTCATTTTTATAAAAATTATTTCTAAAGAAAACAAAAATAGACGTAAATAACTTCGATCAACACTTCATTAAAGAAGAGCCAGTTTTAACTCCAGTGAATACAGAAGTGTTGCGAAGCATTAATCAGGAAGATTTTAGGGGCTTCACCTTTATTAATGATTCGTTCAATTCATGGCTCTATTCATGTGATGGTCTAAAGACATAACTCTTCCGGTTTTGTAGTTTTAATTACTATAAAGGTTATCACACAATTTCAAGCTTGTTGTGTGCTATTCCTAGATCAAAAATTCGATTCTTGAATAAATTAGAAGATTTTTCCTGCCTTGGGTTTCCCAAAATATTAAGAAGGGGAAAGGCCAGAAGGGGTCAAGGTCTACAAAATTGATTCAAAATAATGTGCCTTAGTTTTGAATTCAATGTTAAAATTTTGAATTTTGAGTTTATATTTATAATTATTTAGAGATAAATATACAGTTTCTATCATATGAAACAGACTTTGAATGATTTATCCTTTGGAAAAATCTTTTATAAACAATTTCAACTTGCAAAAAAAAATTTTTCTCCAAGATCATAATAATGAATTTTTGTTTATTTTAAAGATTACTTAGTTAGAATAAACTTAATTTTTTATCTAGTTAGATTTCGTTTGATATTTTCATTTCCCTTATTTAAAATATTTTTGTCACTTTATTTAAATGTTATAAATTACCAAAAAAATTATAAATTAATTAGTTTGTATATTATTATATTATTTAAAAATATAATTTGAAAATACTTGATAATTTAGCAGCATGACAATAAAGTATGATATGTGAT
The DNA here is from genome assembly GCA_034700165.1 of Galumnidae sp. Gr-Ori-00277. Classification (NCBI taxonomy): domain Eukaryota; kingdom Metazoa; phylum Arthropoda; class Arachnida; order Sarcoptiformes; family Galumnidae; species Galumnidae sp. Gr-Ori-00277. Next base: position 3,346 of record JAQIXI010001544.1, on the reverse strand, counting down.
ATACGGATTGTTGCATTTCGGAAAAGGATTAGCAAGGTTAAAATATTTTTACAAATTAAGGTATATACCGGCACTTTTCATAACAATAAGTGGTCTGAGCTTAAAATTAAAAGCGATTAAAATAACTAAAATTATTTTATGCAAAAACAGAATAAAAAAATCAATTATAAAGATTAACGGAATTAAATACTGATTACTTTTATAAAACTTAATATAAAAACTAAGACCTCATAATAGCATTATTATCTATTTGTAATTCTACTTCTATGATTCTAGGTCAAATTACTCATTTAGAACAAACTTAATTTTTATCTAGTTAGATTTTTTTGGATATTTCATTGTAATTAAATTTAATAAGCATATTCTTTAATTGAACTTGTTTATCTTGTATTTTTGTAAACTGTAATATTTGTGCAGGATTATTTTTATATACTCTATAATATTATAATAATACTAATAATACTAATAATAAAATAAAATTTATGCTTGGAGAAATGTGCGCGGAAGCTTTTTTTTCTAAATTTAAATTGACTGGATCAATTTGAAAAATGTTATAAAACTTTGTGGTTATTTAAATAATCCAGATAATTATAAAATTAATTTATTGACAATAATGGTCTAGGTATTTACTACATTTCAGCTCACCATGAGCTTTGTTTTCTTTTAAAAAGAAATTGTTAATCAATTACATAAACTTATTAAAAATCATTTAATGAAAAAAACAAATGGTATTCAAGTTTTCTGATGTTATGACACCAAAATGTTTAAGAAAGTTTTATCAAGGCAATTTCAATTTTATTATAATGAAAAAATTACAGTTTTCAAGAAATTATTCAAATATTAAAAAATTTCTAAACACAACCTCACAATTTTCTAGAATTCTTATAATAATTATATTATTTTATAATATTTTTAAAAAATAACATAAATATACTTGACAATATACAATTTTAAAATTAAAATATTTGTAAATAATATTACAGAATTAAAATATCTAATACGGTTTAAAAGAAATCTTAATTTGTTTACGATCCATTTTTTTATCCTAGTAATATAAATATGTATTATAATAGTTTTTTTAAAATTAATTCCCATTTAATATATAACTAAACCGGGATTCAAATCCCAAGAAAGTCTTATCAATAATTGCAAATAATATTTTCAAGTGAACAGAATATTAGCAAAGCCAAACAATTTATTGATTCTTTCAATAAGTTTTTAATGATGGGTTTTTCATTATTTTAATCAGTTTTTTAAGCTATATAAATAAAATTTTAAAGGGTTTTAATAAGAGATTAATTAAAGTAAAGCAAAATTTAATTTAAAAATACATCAGAAAAAATTAACATGCTATTTTATTTAACTAAAATTACTTTTACAATAATTTGTGTGAAATAATTTTTAATGGAATATTTTATTATTAATTTCTATTTTTATATAAAAATTTCTATATAAAGTGTTTAGAATTTTCATATTTTGACTTTCAGTGTCAATTAATTTTTACTTAAGTTTAAATCATATCATAATAACAAAACGATTTATAGTATTATCAGTACTCAATAATGGCTTATTTTATATAATTATCATAATCTATATTTAAGCAAGATCAATTTTATTTAAATAATTCAATATTTTTTATATTGTAAGAATAAGTTATTTCAAAATGCACATCCTTGGTAAGATTAAACAAGGTTTGCGTTCAAACTCAAAGGGCACTACATTTACAGGTTACAACTAGTATATATTTTATTGAGTGTTTTAAAAGGAAAAATATTAATATTTTAAAAAATCAAGAATTCAAAGAAAGGCTCAACCTGGGTAAAAATGACGAAAGGGAAAGACGATTCTATATACTACATTATTACTCCGTAAATGTAGTGAAAAACAAACTTTAAAATGAATTTATAATTATGTTTTATCAAATTTTTGAATTTTATCTTGGTCATCAAATTATTTTCCAAAAGAAATTACTAGATAATCCAGTATTTAAGCACTAACCAATACAAAAATAAAGTCTTACGACTTTCGCAAAAAATTTAGGACAATATCGTAAGTAATTTGATTTATTTAATTTTGTTTTGAATGATATTTTTGTAATTTATATTTCGATTATTACCACCAAATAATTCCCAAACTCTAAATACAAATATTCATTAGTTTTTAATGAAAATATTGTTATTTAAAAACTGTATTTTTATTTATATATTTAATAAATAAAATATATCGAAGAATTTTGTGAAAACACTTATTGGTTAGTGGTCTAGAAATTCCTTATTATTATTAATTTTAAAAATATTTTGCATGTTAATTTTAACATATTCTATAGTTTTTTATGGAACGAATAAAAAAATGGACAGTTATAATTTCTCACAATTTTATATATATCTATCATGATATTTCTAATAATTTTACCTAATTAATTATATTATTTAATCAACTGTTTATTTTTTTGTAATTTTTCTTGTGATCAAGAGGGTTATTGTGCTGCCATGTTTACTTTTTCTGATATATTGGATGTTAAGACAATTGAATAGTAATTAAATTCAAATTTAATTGAAACTGCCAAGAGCCATTGATGGCCACGGACCACTTGATAGGACCCCTATTTTAATTCAAAATACAATTCAATTCTAAATTTAATAAAATTGATTTATTTTGTATATTTGTGATATTAAATTGTTAGTATTTCATAGTATTTATACAAGGCTAAATTCAATAATATTTTATTTATATATTTAATTAATGTTGTTTAGGTCATTTTTAATTTATATACTAAAAATAATGAAAAATTTTAAATTGCATCAGTATCCATTAAGTATAGTTTGAATTTTGTTAGTTATTTTCAAATTTATTTAAAGAAAAAATTACAGTTTATCTTTCAGGATAATCATTTAAAGGATAGTGGTTACATTTTGTATTTTCATTTATTAAAACGTTTATATTTCAAAAATCAAATGACATTTTTTGTATGTGATAACATTATTTTGGTTTGCGGTGACATTGATTTGCTGTCCCATTACTATCATTTGTAAATCGATGATAAAAACTTCCTTTACACCATAAAATATAAAAATTTGAGAATTAATTTGTCTCCAAGTTTAATTATTCTATTAGCCCTCTTAGGTTAAGAATATTTTAAATTATCTAGTTCAAATTCAGTATTTATATAAATCAAAATAAAAAAGGTTTTTATTGCTCAAGTCCATTTTAAACAATTTAAACTTGTTTGATTATTTTAAGTATATATTTATGTTTAGGTTACAGTTATTAATAAAACAAGGTTTGAGGGCAAAGCTGTAATCACTACATTTATGCAGATTTATCAAAAAGATACTCGGGGTACTTG
>JAQIXI010001543.1:0-13215 GCA_034700165.1 Galumnidae sp. Gr-Ori-00277 | reverse complement strand
TCTCTCTCTCAAACTGATAAAAACTAAAGCATATTATGTATGTAATGTAATATAAGTAGTAATGAAAATGACCATGGCAAATTCCAACATTGCAAAACTGCTTTTGCCAGTGAATAGTCACTATTCAATAGTGTTTTGTTTTGGAAATCCCTTCCCCGAGCGATGAGTTCACGTTTCAATGTTTGCATTACTTTATTCGGTTATCATTTAATAGAATCGAGCGATAAATTTAATACCATATCCACTAAATTAAGACTTTTTTGTCAGTCTTTTCATTTAAACATTAATCGAATGTTTTTACTCTTAACTGAAAACCTTTAGAATATTTATGTGTTTTTTATAATATTTTCGCATTAATTCAATATAAAACTCATTTTAAAGTGAATTAAAAATTTTCTCGAAAAAAAATTCGAGGCTTCAGAATATCTTTCAATTGGAGTTAATTTTGTGTAAATTTTCATATTAAAGCCATAATAAAGTGCCAAGAGCAAAGAGTAACAAGAATTTTTCCGTTTCACTTAATTTTGACAAATTTTTGCCTTTCGTTTCGATTTATGTTTTAAATCATTTTTTTCGTCATTAAATTTAATAATTTTAAGTTTAGTTCAATTATTTCGAAATTTGATTCATTAGTTCCTATTTTTTAGAGTTTGTGTTAGATTTTTTTCACATTAAGGGTTAGTATTAATTAATAAATGAGCTTGGTAATGTTTGTTAATGCTTGTTAATTTAACTGACTCTGATGAGTGACTGCTTATTTGATTGAATGTTTAGCACAAATTAATCTCTCGAAGACTTTGTTTCATATCATTGACTTTAATCAAATTGAAAGCAATTATATAAATGTCATTTAGTGAAGAGTCAAAGACAAGAGTCAAAGGACTTTTGACTTTAGTTTTCAGTCATTTGTTGGACTAAGAATTCTTCAAAACTCGAATTCATTTATTTCTCAAACGAATGACTCTGTCTCTCAACTTATCAGTTCTGAAAAAATTACTAAACTTTATGTGAAAACTATTTTCTCAGTTTTTCTTTGAGAATATTCTATATTTAGTATTTGTCTTATACTGTATATAACAGTCTATTACTGTCTATTACTCTCTCATTCCAATTATTAAAATTGCATTTTTATCCCAACAGAAATCTGGCATAACTTCATAGGGGAGGGAGAGAGAGAGAGAGAGAGAGAGAGAGAGAGAGAGAGAGAGAGAGAGAGAGAGAGAATACGAATTATGTTTTAGAGATAAGTCGTGAAAATGTTGAGTGAAATCCAAACTCTCCTACGACTACAACAACAAAAGGAATCTCTAATTTCTTTGTTTGTGTGAATCGAAAGAGTAATGATTTGAAATCAACTGAAAGTCTATGAAAACTATTTCTGAGTTTAAATTTGATTAACTCATAGATCAGAGCAAACGTGCAGTTCTTTACTCCGGAAGGGCTTAGAGGACAAACAATTTTTATGACTTGCAATTCAATATCTGTTAGAATTGTGAATACAAACAACGAGTGTTTGTGCGAATGGCAGGACGTGTGCCTTACAATCAGTTAATAAGTTTACTTCTATTCAATATATGAGCCAAACCTATATAACGAACTTTTTTGGCAAAAAAATATACTTTTCAGAAGTCTTGGTCTTTGACAGAACTGTCTGCCAATTCATTCACTGTTATTATAGTAAAAAAGCCAAGAACTGAGTAAACACAGTGTGAGTCCATCCGCACTGTCTATCAATTTTGGTGGTCGACTTGTCTGCCACGTCTTACCAACTCCTGATAATTACTGCAAACATTTATTTTCATTTTAAACATATGCACACAAAATGTTAATTCAAGACCAAAACCGGGTTCTTTCGGTCAGAGCACAGGAAATGTTTATACTATTTTCCCTTTTCTTATATACAAAACTTTTTTTGTGAATCTTCTCATTTGTATCACCCATTAAACCATTAAAATAAAGAAGAGTATTGTCTGTTATAGGGATTCATTCATATACTCAACGCTAACACATTTCATACAACGAGAGTTCTGTTCACTCAAAATATGTTTAGAGAGAATCTCAATTGAATTTCAATATATGAATGAAAAGATGTCACGAATTGTTAGCTTTTGTTTCGGAATTAATTGCATTTAATAATTGAATTGACTCTTAGTTATGAAATGAGTGCAGAGTATGGAAAGTGTAACAAACTTTGCTATTGTATCAAATGACACAAAATTTTAGACGAAAATTATACGAAACTAAATATATATTTGACATTATGTGACAATAATTAGCTCCGGGCAGACAATCCGGAGAGACACTGCGGGCAGACCTTCAGAAACTTCAAACACTTAAAGCACTTTAAAAACTCATTCAAAGATTCGATTTTTTTAATGTTTATATATTGAAAGCATTAGAATTTCGTATACAAAGTTGTGTTGTTGTGCCCGATTTAAGCACAGGTATGTTAACCAACACATACCCATTCTGGAGGCAATGCCTGTTGGCTTTCTTTTTCTTTACGTCCGAATTCGTTTATTATTTACAATTGATTTGTTCAATAGATTATCGGTTTTTGTCAAAAGATTGTATACTTTATAGCATTCAATCAAATGTTAGAATTTGTGGTTTTGTTTACATTTCGCAAAAGTATTGCTTCGGTTTATGATTAGAAACAAATTTATTGGTATCAGATAATTGATAACGGGATGAGTCTGTACTAAACGCCTGGCAACGCGACCAACAGCTGCTGAGCCAACACTAATATCTAGTTTGGAGGGAATGAGAATGAGCTCAACCACCACAAGGTTGCAGTTCTATTCCACTCTTCCATTGAGTCACTTCTTTCTCTTCGAATAAAATTTTTAAAAACTTTTCAGTGATTTTGGGCTCACATTTCGTTTAGTACTTAAACTAAGCGTCGGTTGCCTTGAATTGTATCGTTAGAATTGTCCTCCAAATTGACGTTAAACACAGTTTGTGCGCACTTTTCGCTATGAATTCAGAGATTTGTTGTTTTGTGGTCTGTTTGTTGTCGTCTTGAGTTCACTTATAAACATTTTGTGACTTTTATGCCAACATTTGATTGAATGCAAAACTTGTGATGAATTTAAATATCAATTGTTTTACCATTTTATTTAAATAATGAGTTTTTCAGTTCAGCTCTCGAGTGCCGCCGGTTATGATGCCCTTAGATATGCACTCCAGTAAGTTTTACAAAACCTTTTTTTGTCAAATCTATTGTTTTTCTCAGAAATCACTTATGTTTCGACTCAAAAGGACTCTAAGTTTAGAGTATTTGAAAAAAAGTTGTCTTTGTTTTGAAATAGTAGTGCACCCGTTCAGTGATCACTACTTGTCTATCCCTGCTTTATATAAAAGGCAAAACTGAGTTCACTCTCTCACTCGTCACTCAATTGTGAAGACCTAAGACCTGACTGAGTCCTCACAATGAGTGGGCATTAAAGTAGTGCTGAAATAATTCAAATATTTATTGCTTTTTCTGCATTTCATTAGACTTTTGTGAAACTCTTCCGACAAATTCAATGAACGCTAAATGAATTAATTAAAGGTTTCTCTCCTTTACTGTCTCTGTATTGACTGTATTGACAACTAATGAAAAGTGATTTAATGTTAAGATATCCTTAAAACTAGTGATTCATTCATTGGTTGTTTGACTGAAAACAATTGTTTTAATAGCACTTAATCTGTTGTTCAATGAGAACATGTCTTTCACTTTAAGGTCAGATTTTGTAATTTATTAAATAACGAGGAAAATGAGTTAATGTTTTGTTTGGAGCCTCCGCTCAAAATTAATTAATTAATTATTTTCTCATATTTCAATACTTTGGGTCTAAAAGAAAAGTTTTAGATATGAGTCGTAATCTCAATGTAAGCGATATTTTTCACTGAAAAGTGTCTGAATTATCGGTTAAAATAGTATTTGAATGAGTGATGATTGGGTTGAGTAACATCTGTGGTGAATATGAAGGGTATATGCGATGCAAATTCACTGCAAATTCAATGCAAAAACACTTTTGAACTCAACTTTTGTCATATCATTGAAACGGATATCTTTTTTGTCTATTATTTGATATTTTATTTAATGATTTAAATGACATAAATATTTATAAACTTTGGTTTTTGTCTTATGTTTGGTTCCGTTTTTATCATTAGATCCCAATTGGGTCGCAAAATGATGACATCTTCAACATTGGTTGAAACGGTATCCATTAATTATGAGGACTTCACTGAAGGCTTCCTGACGTGTGGCACCTGTTTGTATACCTATGACGCGGGAGAGCACACCCCAAAACTGCTTCCCTGTTCGCACACTATTTGCCGAATTTGTTTGGAACGGATTGCGGCGGCGGCCGGACTTCGTGACCAAAATGGATGCTTTCGGTGTCCCATATGTCGCGAATCGATTCAAATCCCTCGCGGAGGAGTCATTGCATTCCCGCCATCTTTTCTGGTCAACCAATTATTGGATCTAATGGCCCGTCAAAGACGTGAAGTGATACCCAAATGTTCGAATCATGTGACACAAGAATTGCTTTTCTGTGAGACCTGTGACTGTGTCTTCTGTAGTGTCTGTACGGGTGGTTCCCATGGTTCCAATGGATCTAATGTATCAAATGGACAGACACTTAATAATAACCTAAAAGAGGGCTCTAATGGTTGCGAACATACGGTAATTATATCTTATCTGACATTATTTGAGTTGATTTATATAATTGTCTTATAATTGGAACGAGTGATCCATTTATTAATGATGCGATGCTTTCCCCCATCAGGTGATCCCATTCTCGATAGCAATAAAGCGTTTGAGTGAAATATTGTTATATAAAGCGCATCAATGCATTCAAAAACTGAACGAAGCGGCAGATAATGTCTTAAATGAAATGAGAAAATTGGACCAAAACTCTGAGCATTCGTTCGAAGACATTAATCGCACATTTCAGGAGATTATTAATGTCGTCGACAGAAGACGACAAGAATTACTCAGTTTTGCCAAAAAGATAAGAGAAGACAAAAGAAATGTTTTGTCAGAACAGTTGAATATAATTGAAACGGAAAAGGCAAAGGTCGAGACGGACTGCTGTGGACTTCAATATCAGGTCGAAGTGCGAAATATCAGTAAAAAGATCTCAGATCTGAACCAAAAGTTAGATTCTGTTAATACTTTACTCGAACCGCGAGAAAACTGTTTCATACGTTACGAACATTTGCATAACACAGCCGTCGATGACATCCAAGAGTGCGTCAATAATTTCGGAACCATAAGGACCAGCAAAACCTTTCCTTCCCTTTGCACCGCTTCTGTCAGCAAATGTTCGGCACATTTGCGTTCTATAGCGCACATCACAGCATATGATTACAATGGAATGCGTCAGAAGTTTGGTGGCGATCCCGTCACGGCTGAACTCAAACACATGACTGACAACACGAATATCAGTACAAAAATTGTGGACAATAGGGACGGCACATATGAAGCACATTTCACACCTCCTAAAAGTGGTGTTTATAGCCTTAAAATATCTATATTCGGTCGACCCATTAAAGACTATCCAATAGAAATCGAGGCATCCGAACATATAAACCCATTGTGTATATATGGCTGTCGTGGTTCAGATCAGCACCAATTCGTCCAACCCGTAGGTCTGGCCATCAGTCAAAAAGACAGTAGAATTTATGTGTTGGACACCGGAAATGGAAGGATTAAAATACTTTTACAAAATGATTGCATTAATTCTCCGTTCAATTTTGTTAAACATATCGAAGGCCATGGATTGGACAATAGGGCCGGTACTGGCATTGCATTAACTGCCAATTCAGAGACAATTCTAGTCAGTAATTGGCGCAATAAGAATATCACAGAACTGACACTCGACGGGCAGTTTGTCCGACACTTTAGTCACCGAGACTTCATTGAGCCGACGACTATTGACGTAAATCCAAAGGGAGATATAATTGTTGCGGACAACGGCGCGCACACAGTCTTCCTCTTCTATCCGGTCGGCAAACTTAACACAAAAATTACAGGACTTCCGTCGAATAACTCATCGAAACAAAGCAATAAAGGAAATATGGAACCATTAGGAGTGATCGGCGCCATCTCTTTTGATCCCGAAGGAGATATTTTGGTCGCCGATTCCAGAATTCTAGTGTTTGACTCTTGTGGTCATTTCAAACGTCAAATCTATGCCGAAGGAAAGAATAGGGGACAATACTGTGGTCTCACTGTTGACAATAAACAGAATCTGTTGGCCACGAGAGTCGAAAAGTGTAAGAGCTTTATACAGGTGTTTGACCTGAACTCTGGTCAGTTGAAATTCTGCATAGATAGCAGTGACGCCAAACTGAAACGACCGACCAGTTTAGTGACCACAAACGACGGTCACGTGATTGTTGTCGACTTAGGAAACGACTGCATAAAAAAATACCGATATTTCTGATACTTAAGACTCATTTTATAAGTTTATTATCATTTTATTATCGCTTAATATTATTCTATAAGTTATACGAAAAGCGCTTAAAAATCCAATCAATCATTCCTTTGGAATATAATGAATATTAAAAAAAATAAGAAATAGTCTTTCATTAAGTGTTTTGTTTTGTTTTGTTGTCTTCTATGAACTGAAGCCCAAAAAGCAATTCTTATGATAAATATATTCATTTCATTCATATCTTTTGAATCAATTTTTTTGTTTTGTTTTATTTAGAAAATCCCTTTTTTTTTGAAAATACTCTTTGATTTAAGAAAAACAAATTTTCATATTTTAAGACATCGATTACAGGAAAACTTCAGATTATATTTCACTTAAAATACAATCGAGAGCTGACTCTTGAATGACGGGTTCGTGAGTTTAGATTAATTATTTTACATTCAAACATATTTTCTGATCAAAAAAGTGAATATTTATTCCTTAGATATAGTTTTTTAAATTGACTCTATGTCATTTAATGCTTAAAATGCCATTAATTCTGGGAAAGTAATTTGTTTTCCTGTAACTCCTAGTCAATCGTCAATTATATCGAACCAATATTTCATTCAATTTATAATCAAATAAAAATCTGTACTTATGTTCACAAAACGATTTCTTGATTTTATCTTTTTTTAATTAAACTGCTTTTAAATCTTAATCTTAAGAAAAAAACTGTGAAATAATGTTAGAGTTATCGATATCTGAGTTTTCTATAATTATAAGAGAAGTAGAAATATCTGTGATTGTAATCTAATGACGAATAATAAGTCAAAATTATTCGTCGATTAATTTTATTCTTTAAAACCAAATCAGAAATTGTATATCAAATATAATACTTGAATTGCATTAAAGAATTTTGCTCTTAATCCTTTTTTGAATTTTTCTTTTCAAACGTTTTTCTCATCATTTTTTCTGGTAATCTTAAGAGAGAAAAAAAAACAAATCCAATGATTAAAATCATTTCTTTTTTATTTATTTTAGTTTAGATAATGTTTTTCTATTTAACGGAAAATTCATTTCATTTTTAGTGAAATTAATCATTGATTCCGATTATGGTATGAACTGAACCGTCAATTAATATAACAAATACATGGAATAAATGGTCAAAAGAGTTAATAAATCATATGTTTGTAGAGATAATTAACCCATTTTTTGCCTTAAAGTAATTGTTGTACTTATTTTCATCATTAGTTTTCTCATCAAAAGCTGAAAGCCTTAAGTAAACCATTAAATGATTAATACGTCCATCACTTGGATTTGTCAGAAGAAAAATTTGAATTTTTCTCTTATTTTTAGCATTTAATTGTCAGTTCACGAAACTATAGTTCAATCGGTGGTATTCCCTCTACTAATGGATGAATAAATAGTTTAGCGGATAATTATAGAGAAAGAGTTTTGTGCGTCGATTGAAGTGATGACTGACACACAAAGATATGCAACTATTTTAGAATCAAAGAACACAAAACTTGTATATGAGTTGAGGCGAATCCTGAGAACATAGTATATAATCGTGAAAATATTGTTCCTCTCATTCCTATCAAACAGAGGTCTCCCATATCTTGAAATTGAAATAAAGTATCGAATCAAATGACTTAAATATATTTAATGATTCAGTTTTTTTAAAACAAGTTTTTTATGTTTCGTTTAACTGAAGCCAAAATTGATTCACAATTAGTTTTTTCAAAAAGCATTTTATGTTTTATTTCTTTTCTTTTTATTAAAGTATAAAAAAGAGAAACACTTATAAATTGTTATAATAATCATTTCAGGTGTAGTTTAAAATAAATTAGTCATAAAATTACTCTCAAATGACTAAAATTATGATAACTATTATAAGTTCTTAATTTAACCGACAATTTATCTGAAATATTGGTATTTAGTAGTAATTATTTGCTGCCATTTATTTATTTAAGCGATTTTCATAACGAATTAAATAATAAAAAGCAATTAAATGCAAATCTATTGATTCGGAATAATTGAAGTTTTAATGTTATTGAGAATTATGCAGAAAATCAAACGATGGGTTCCTTTCCATCAGATATACACAAATCAGATGAAAATTATCTGAATTTATTGTTGAACTTAACGCCAGGCCTTCCATTCAATTATTGAGTGAGTGTTGAGTGGGTTCGTCACCGATTCCTGAGTTGTTTTCTTAAGTGAATTCCATTGGAAGGTATGACCCGTTCTTAAGTAGATTTTTATGCCCTTTTCGATCGACCCGTTTATGGCATTCAGAGCCTAACCCTTTGTATTCAATTTATTCTCAACTTTTCTGACGTCTAAAACACTTTAATACAATTTATGTGTATTTCATTACAAATCGATTCTAAATATTTAATAACTTTTTTTGTTTGCATACATTTAAGCAAAAAGAATGAGTAATCAAAGTATTTGTTTGTTTGGGGCCAACGAACGATACGAACCTAATCTTAACTTCACTTCAATGACAAATCGATCTCAAAATTACTATTTATTTATCTTTTCATTACTAATGGAATGCAATTATAATTCAGTTTAAATCCTTTTTTCTGTTGTTGTCTTTTCTTCAAATATTAATATTTTATTCATTTTCTGATTTCTTTGAATTACAAATCAATTTATGGAAATATCTATTAAATGAGTGAAGTCTACAAAAGTTATTTATTTAGTTATCTAATGAACGACATTTAGGCAACGATAAGACAAAATTATGAATTTATGAATCTATAAATCTATTTATGATTAATCTATTCAACAATAATTAGATACAAAAATAAATGTTAAGCTTTGCATCATTTAGTGTCTCATATGATATACATTTTATCAAAAAAAAGTCCAATAAATGTGATATAAAAGGGTTTAAAGTTTGTAATCAAATGAAAAAAGTTGTGAAAATGATTTTGTTAGAGATGTGAACGAAGTCTTGACTAACGAGTATTGCATCGATTTTATGATTCACTATAAAAGTATGCTTTCGGTGCAAATCTCTACACGTTTTCAATGAAAACATTTGACGAAATTGTGATGCAATCGTCTTATGAGACAAATCATCACATTTTAAGTGATCACAGGTTTCATCGATTAAATGCTTTAAATGTTTTGTTTATTGCAGGAAGAGATCACTTTTAGATCATTGCTCTAATCAGAGCTCATATTTGTGTTAATCTCAAATCAGTTCTTAAATTATATTTAAAAGCAATGATTAGATAATAAAAATTAGTGACAAAAAACAATACACTTTTACTCATTATTTTATTTGACTATAATTTGAATCATAAAAACATATCAAATGTTATAACATTTTTATTATATTTAATTATAATTTAATTATAAGAATAATGAAAAAGTATTAATAGACTAAACTTTAGTCTTTAGTTCTCTAAATCTTTAGTGACTAAAAGAGCACTACTTTTGTGATATTTAAGATTTTTTTTCATTTAATTTAAATAAAAGTTCTGAAAATTTCTGAAATTATGTCAAAAATATCGTTTAAAGAAAGAGTTATTTTAGTCGATATTTTGGCCGTAGTTTTCGGTATTAGTTCTTGGGTTGAAGTGAATGGTGTTTGGGTTCAGACACCGATTCTCGTCCAGAAACTACCGGAACAATGGAATATCGCCTCTTATATTGTGGTTATAACCCAATTTGCAAATATCGGACCAATTATTTACTCGATTCTAAAATTTCATTTTTCACTTAAGGTATGAAACAATTTGTTTTCATTCATATAATTAACAATAATTTGATCGATAAGTCGATTGAGAAGCCGGCCATTCACGTGACTCTATTGATAGGAGCCCTGTCCTGTCTTTTCCTCACTTTCTTTTGGGACCGAACCACACAAATCAATGGTTCTTCACATTCAGTGATATTCCTTTTACTGATAGCACTTCTGGCAATTGTCGACTGCACTACTTCTGTCCTATACTTACCATTTATGGCTCACTTCAAATCAAAGTACTTAATGTCATATCTGATCGGTCAGGGCTTAAGTGGACTCATCCCAAGTATTGCGGCTATAATTCAAGGTTTGCACGAATTTGTGCTCTAATTATGAGAAAAATAGAAATTCCCGACTTTTGAACTCAATTTTTGTTTAAATCTAAACAAATATAGAATAAATCGGGATTTTCTTAATATTAATGAATGACCTTGTACATTCAAAGGGCATATAAAAGCAAAATTTGGATTTATTTGAAAATATTTTCTTAGGAATCGGTGGAAACCCGACGTGTGTTAAAACTTCACCCGATTCTAACACAACAGTTGCTGAATATCCTGAGCCCCGATTCTCTGTTTCTGTTTTCTTCATTTTTCTGATGGCAATGGTTTTGTTGAGTTGGTTAGCATTCATAGCACTCAATCATTTCAAAAGTTGTCAGACAGAAAAAGTTACCCATAAAGAAGACGATGAAAGAACACTTAAAAGAGTGAGCACTACCGCAGAATCTGAGTCCAGTCATTCAACTGATGGGAACAGTTGTGCTGAGAATCAACTGACCACTGAGTCGTATTTAACTCAAAATAACGAACAAAATATTTCCAGAAATTCTTTTATTATTCTACTAATAACTCAGGCCTACATCTGTGCCCTCACTAATGGAGTTCTTCCCAGTAATTAGTTTTAATTAAATATTAATTTCAGTAATTAAAAGTTCAATTAAGTTAATCCAACCCTAAGTAAAGACTATTATCCAAATAATGGTCTCAATTTTTTGAGGCTTTCATTGAGTCAAAGATTTTTTTTCAGAAAATTTATTTTAGTTTCAAATAATAATTAGAATCAAAACTTTTTATCCATAAATTCTTATATTAATGACAATTCATTTATTTCTTAATTCAATTTTTTAAAAAAATATTTTTTGTTTGTCATTCGTTATTAATTGAAGTAATTTTCCCAATAATTAACTTAATTGAACTCAAATTTAATGAAAAGAAAACTAATTGTAAACAATTTATCAGGTATTCAGAGTTACAGTTGTCTGCCGTATGGGAATGTTGTCTATCACTTGTCAGTGACCCTCTCTTCTATCGCAAATCCAATCGCGTGTTTCGTTGCATTCTATATGAGTTCCGGTGCTATTAGAAGAAGTTTGCCCTTGGTCATTACATTGGGAACAATGTTTAGCGCTTACCTCATAATAACAGCAGTTTTAAGTCCGAGTCCTCCCCTCCAGGATTCGATGTTCGGCAAAATTTTAGTGGTCATCGTTTGGATCGGATTCACTGCCTTTTTCTCATATTCTCGGGCCTGTATTGCGTCCATTCTTAGAAACACTACGACTGGACACAAGTCTTTATTCTTTTGTGGGGTTTTCACGCAAATTGGTTCTGCTTTTGGAGCCGTTCTTATGTTTAGTTTAATTAATTTCTCGACAATATTTACCCCATTTTATCCCTGCCATTAAAGTGCCATTAATTTTTAACTTCAATTGTTTTAAATAACAAATTTTATTTATATAAATAAAAAATAAAATAGAAATCTTATTTTAAAATGAGTTTATAATTATTAAATAATTCATATTTAAAGAAAAATTTGACTCTTAATTACATTTCATTGCACTTCATTACAGATATTGTTAACTCTCTTGAATTGGATTTATAAGACCCGATTCACTCCTATAGAAACTCTATTAAAAATACTCCTCTATCTTGAACCTTTTTTACTTGAAATCTGGTCCCATAAGCGTATTGTCTGCACCTCTTGACTTGAATTTTGCTTAAAATGTAAGTTTAAATCAATTTTTCTAACAATAATATGAATGGCATTTATGTAAAAAGTACCCAAAAAATTAATAGAAACCAATAACTAAAACCAATACAGTCCACAACCTGTCCTGTGAAGTACCGATCGGGTGAACTAACCAATCAGGTGAAGTTAATCTTAAACCCATTGCCATAGACCTTAATGTTAAAAATCAACCATTCCTGTAAACCAACCATTCGTAAATTCAATTTCCAAACCACTTCACCCGATAGGTTGTGGACTGTATATAGAATCGTATTTCGCAACAATAGATTGAATGACAAATTGACAAAAATTTAAACACATCTGTCGACCAGAATTTGATTAAAGTTTTGAGTAAATGAAGAATAAAAGAAATTTTTAATTAAAATGTTTTAACTAAAATTGACTTATATTTTATAAACCACTCATATAATAGTTAACAAAATTAAAGTCAACACAATATTAATACTTTTAACTGATTTTCTAATTTGTGTTTAGTTTTGAAAATCATTTAATTAAAACCGTTAAAAGTTAACTAAATAAGTGTTTTATAAAATAACCTTCTTCTCTTTTAAGCAGAATATTTAGACAAGGTAGGTTAAAATCATATTAAATTGAGTGATAATATATTAATGTCCTCGCTATGACTCAAGGTCAGCCGAAATACAGTTCATTTCTAATCTAGATATAGAAATGACAGTTAGCCTTTATACTTTTTATAGTATTAGGACTCTTTCAATAACTATTAAGGTTTTATATTTCAGTTAGAATTCATAGAAGTCTTCATTTGATTGACTGAAGAGCAGAGAATTCTTTAGAGAAGTTTCTTCACTTTTGTGAGACTTTCTTTAATCAAATTTCTTTTAAGAGATAAATGGCTGTAAATAATGGTTCAACAAATAATGTGGTCAAACACTGGCCTAACGATGTCGGCATAATAGCCATGGACATTTATTTTCCAAACATTTACGTCTCGCACACAGACTTAGAGAAACACAATGGAGTCGGAGAAGGAAAGTATACAATAGGTTTGGG
>JAQIXI010001542.1:0-13224 GCA_034700165.1 Galumnidae sp. Gr-Ori-00277 | reverse complement strand
ACCCCCCCTGGAGCCGAGACCAAAATACCCCCCTACCACCCCCCCTGGGATCGAATTCATTTGCCATCTCTGCTTTTTATACCAAATCTTTAGTCAAATTTTTGTTATTTTGACTCAAAATTTTTATCTCAATTTCTTATGATTTTTGAATAATTGTTTGGATAATTGTTGATTGGGGTTAAAACACTTAACAATAGTTAAATTATTTTAATATATTTAAAATAATATTAAAATTAGATTAGACTGTATTTAATTAAATTACTTTTGTTTGATCCTAAAAGAGGGCGTTATTTCCTAAAGTGTTAATAAACGAAAAACACGTGAATTGAAATAACATTTCGTTTGATTTAATTTATGCCTTGAATTTGATTTAATTGAATAATGAATTCAAACGACCATTTTATTGAAGTTAAGTCACGAAAATCACGTAAAAGAAGAGCCGAACAAATGTCGGATCCAATGGATGTCGAGTCAACTGAAAACTCAAATGAATTGCAAACAAATGCAAAGAAATTGCCTCAATTTAAAGCCATATCTGAAGACAAGATAATTGTAATCATTAATTAATTTTTTAATTATTAATAATTTAAATGAATAATATATTATTTCACTTTTATATGAAGTCAAGCGGTGAAGAAATTCGCAAAATTGGTGTTCCGGCCAATCGATACACACCTTTGAAAGAGAATTGGATGAAAATTTTCACTCCAATTGTGGAACACTTGAAACTACAGATCAGATTCAATCTTAAGAACAGAATCATCGAAATAAGAGTAAATTATTTAAATTTTGTCCATTTTTTCAATAATTTAATTTAATAGACCTGTAAAGAGACGGTTGACATCAGTTCCATTCAGAAGGCGGCAGATTTTGTTAAAGCATTTATTCTGGGCTTTGAAGTGGACGACGCGCTGGCGATCATCCGATTGGATGAACTTTTTATTGAGTCTTTCGAAGTGACGGACGGTTTGTTTTTTTTTTTTTGGTTAAAATTTTCAATTTATTTTAAACTATTTTACAGTTAAGCCATTAAAAGGGGATCACTTGTCGCGAGCCATCGGCAGAATAGCGGGTAAAGGGGGTCGAACCAAATTTACAATCGAAAACGTAACAAGGACACGTATTGTTTTAGCCGATAGGTTTGGAATTTATTTCATTAAACATTTTTTATATTAAATTTTTTTCAGTAAAATTCACATTTTGGGGTCCTATCAGAACATAAGAGCCGCGCGAACGGCAATATGTAGTCTTATTCTGGGAAGTCCTCCCTCTAAAGTGTACGGAACAATGAGACAATTGGCCTCAAGACTCGCAGAAAGGTTTTAGTTTGTGTTTTATGTGTTTTTTGTAAAAATTTAAATAAATTTTCAATAATTATCAGTCCTTTGAAAACGGATTTTATTTAAAAGCTTTTCTATCGAAGCATTTCTTTACTAAAAAGTAATTTAATTGTTATTCGAATAAATAATGTTTACAACCAATGAATGATTAAATAGAAATTGTGTCGAAGTTTTCAAAAAATATTATATTTGAATAAATATGTTTGAAATAGTTGTGTAGTAAATGTTTTGCTAATGTGAAGGCCCGGTGGCGCAACGGTAGCGCGTTTGACTCCAGATCAAAAGGTTGCGTGTTCAAATCACGTTCGGGTCACTTTTTTGTCTTTCCCTTAGCTTTTTCACCAAGATGTTTCTTACTTTATAAGTTTATAATAAGTTTATTACCAATAAATTATTGGTTATAATAAGCGGTAGTTTTGTTAATAGATTTTTATTATATTAAAACTATTAATTTTTGTCCGTATATTCAGTTCTCTTAAAATTTTTAAATTATTTATAATATCAACGGATTTATATTCGAATGCAATTAATTTACATTTATTTGGTTTAAAGACTAAAACTTATTTAATTAAATTAATTGTTAAAAGTTTAATATTATCCGATTTCTACCCCTTTATTGTTACTTTTGATATTTAAAGTGAAATTACCTTGTTTATGTCACAAATTATTTATTGAATAAATTTTAAAATAAAGTAAAATAAAATTTTTATTTCGAGAAAATTATTGATTAGAAATGCATTTATTCTGATTTGAATGCAATTTAAGTGCAGAAGTGTTCCATTTTTTTTGTTTAATTATTGTTTAGTTATAATTAGTTTAATCTAAAACATTATAAGTTATAACGATTGAAATGGTATTCATTAGAGACATATATCGTGTTGTGTTTGGCAAATGTGGTGGAGTGTGTGTTAGGCCTTAAGTTGTGTGACGTTGCAGTCGTCCATTGCCCCGAAGCCAAGACAAAACTTGTTTTTATAGGATTAGTCCAATGCATCGACTGCTTCCCCATTCCCTCCTCTGGTATATACCGCGAGACGCAAAACTCGCAAAACTTTTATACTTCAAAACTAAAACTTCGCAAAAGTTTATATATTTATCGTATTGTACTCTATAATAGCCGTCAGCAATGAGTGCCAATACAGACAATACACTCTTCTCTCCGTTCAAGATATCACTCTTCGACCCAATCACTGACCAGTAGTTGTTTTTCAGTGAAAACATTTTTCAGTTTATATCAACTCATATTCATATGACTTGAGTTTCAAAATATTTTTCAATTTTTTTCTTTTATATAATTACTTAAATTTTTGTTGAATCGACTCTTTTTAAAAGTTGTCGTAAAATATTTTTTTTAAAAGTTTGAGTTAAAACAATTAATTCTAATATATAAGAACTGATTGACTCAATATATGTTTCATTTGAATAACAGTTATTTTATGAGTGAAAATGTGACTAAATTTTGTTTAACTCGAGTTATGATTAACTCTTACATCAACTCATTTTGAAATTGTGTTCAGTGTTTGAAATATAAGCCAAAAGGATGTCATCTGTTTATCCGCATTATATCAGCAATACTTGAGGTAAGGTTTTTACTTTGACTTCAGTTCTCTTTCAATTGAATCCGAGTCTCAAATCAAATGAGTTTTTGGCGATTATTGAATTAAACCGGATCTCATCTGACGTTCAGACACTTAAGACTTAACTCAATCTTTTATTTGATTTAAATATCAAATAATTTTTGATTCGAGATTTAAATTTCGATTTATTTAACAATACTTTCATTGAAAAATCTATCAAAAGTAGTCTATCCTTAATCGAGTGAATGCCATATAATAGCCTACAATATATTCTTATTCAGAATTGCCGCACATTTTTCATCGTCAGAGCGAGTGTTGGCTACGAGTGCGGACGTTCACCTCATTTCTCATTTCTCTTTTCCAAACCTAAAGTCGATTTTTCTTTGGCTCTGATCTCATTTCACGACTCCAACACTCGCTCTAAACCTATGAAATAATTTTATGCAATATTTAGAGCTCTCTCTCTCTCTCTCTCTCTCTCTCTCTCTCTCTCTCTCTCTCTCTCTCTCTCTCTCTCTCTCCCTCTCTCTCTCTCTCTCTCTCTCCCTCCCTCCCTCTCTCTCTCAAATTTTGGACCCGAAATTAATCTAATCAATGAACTCATTCCTCCAAAATATACTAAATTTGACTCTAAACACAAATATATAAAACTGATCAGTAATTGAGTGACAATTGAATAATAGATAACAAATATTTGAAATGATTTTTGCTTGAGTTTTGCTTTTGGTTTTTCCTCGTTTTGATATACAATTAAATGGAATTCAATTAAATCATTATTTTCTGTTAATAATTTGATTTTATTCTGGATATAATTGACGTATATTTTGACGTAATTTGTGTTTACAACAAATGTGTTTCCCTTTAAAAATTTTTAATTTCTTTTCAAATTTAATACATATATAATGTTTAAGTTTATACAAGCGTTGGCCCCAACGATGTATTATTTAATAATTGCGGTAACAAAACATTGAGTCGACTCTCAATAAGTTTTGATCCGTTGTTTGACTGAAAAGTAATCAAATTGTGAGACATTTGACCGAATATTTTGTTGTCGTAATGTTGGAACCGATTCGACACATTCTTAAACAGCAAAGACTTATTTTGGCCTCGAGTTCGGAACGAAGGAAAACCATTTTATCGACAATTGGACTCGACTTTGAAGTGATTTCATCTAATTTTACCGAAAATTTGCCGAAAGAGTCGTTTAGTCATCCGATAGAATACGTTAAGGAAAACGCAAAACAAAAAGCAATCGACGTTTGGAACCAATTATCGAAGTCTGGGCTTAAGAGAAATCGTTTACTTATTATCGGTTGCGATACTGTCGTCACTCTCGACGACCAGATCTTTGAAAAGCCTAAAGACAGAGACGATGCCATCCATATGTTGTCAAAGTTGTCGGCAAAGAAACACACGGTTTGCACGGGTGTAGCCCTCGTCACAAATAACACTGAAAACACCGGCGACGGATCCTCTCAGACATTACAACCGATACAATCGAGTAGTGGTGACACAAGTAATGACCAAAACAGTGAAGAGTATGTGGTGACCACTTTTCATGAGGGAACTGACGTTTATATGACTGAATTGAGTGACCAAATAATTAATGCTTATGTCAGTACTGGTGAACCGATGGATAAGGCGGGAGCCTATGGTATACAAGGCATCGGCGCTACTCTTGTAGAGTCTATTAAAGGCGATTATTTTAATGTTGTGGGACTTCCTCTGCACAGACTCTCAAAAGAATTGTATCACATGTATATCGAGTGATACAATCAATTAAATTAATTAAACTATAGTTTGGATTCATTTCTTAATCAAAGTTCTCGATATTTGAACCAATCGTTAATTCATTTGTTTCCAAATTAATGTTTGTCTCAAATTTATTCCGTTTCTCATCGAATGATATTCAAAGTTTGAGGCCATTCAGACATTCCTCAAAAAATTTTTCAAAAATAAATATTTTAAATAAAACTTAATATTATTTATACGGATTTCGAATCAATATTTTGTTTTAATTCATAATTTATTAATTATTTAAAGAGTTTTTTCCTAAATATTACTCTTTTACTGTTTAGTCAAATATTTTAAACCAAAATAACTGAAAATTATTGAAATTCAAAACTAAAATAAATTCTCAGAATTTAATGATTAACGGAATCCTCTTTAATGCGATTTTCGTAAGAATTTTATTTTAATCTTAACTTTAATTTTAATTGTTTTGGTTTTCAATATTTTATTCTTTTATTAAATCAAATTCAGTGAAAATTTTTACTCAAAGAAATGAAAATTTATGAGAAAATTACAGTTTTGATGAATAAATCGATATTTAATTTGAAAGAAAACTTATGTAATGCGTGATTGCATTCACTTTGTTTTATCTGTTTATTACATTTGTTAGAAATGACAACTTATTGAAGAAAAACAGTTTTATTACTCTTTCAAACAAATGTCACTAAAAGGTTAGATTTGCTAAAAATTGATCCAATTATCAGATTATTAGTCATTAATGACTTTCGATTGCAAACAAGAAATTACTTTCAGTTTTTTTATAGGAGACTGTCGTTAATTAGTGGATACTCTTTGGGATGATATGATGTACTCATATGATGATAGGTTATCATTGATAGCATTAATTTTAGCTTTGAATACATTTTTACTTTTTATTTATGCTTTTCTTAAATTTTAATTAAAAAGTTTTATGTTTTTATCAAATAAACAGTTAATATGAATAAAATAGAAAATAAAAGTACTTTCAATGAAATGAAGAGAAAATCGAATAAATAGAATAAAAGTGAAGTGAATTCTCGTCAATGATTTGCACATCTTTTGACGCAAACAATTTATATATAACTCGGCCTCAGTTTATGTGTCGTCTCTTTAGACGCAATACTCAATAAATGCTTAAATACAGTCTATTATATGCTTTACCAAATGCCTGTTCTTCACTTCTAAACCATTGAATCAGTTCCACACCTACTCCTCTACTACTCCTCCACTATTCCATGGCTATACCTGAAAATAGCTTTCAATTGATTCATGGTACTATTCCTAATCTTATTTAATGTTCAAAATAATGGAGTCTAAAATGAATTAGGTAAATTTCTTATAAATTTAGTCAAATGTTTTTTAAGCCATGAATGGATTTCTCAGTTTTTCAGTGAATTCAATTCTATGACATTTTTTTGATTATTTATAATTAAATCTTTTGTTTTATTTTTGCATATTTTCACAAATTTATTCGCTATTATTTTACAAATTTGTTAAACAATTTTTGTTAGAATATTATAAACAAAAACAAAATATTTTTTATCTAAGAAAATGATCAAGCTAATATCATCGAATAATTAATTTGATAAAAAAAATTGAACAAAAATATTGAATTTTTAACGTCGAAGACTTTATCACAAAAAAAGTTGAGACAAAAGACAATAGTTTTGGTTCAGTGATGTAATGTTTATAACAGTATTTCTGATTTTTATCGTGAAATTACCCAAAAGTGCGTAACATTTCGTAACATTTCGGGGAAATTCAATGATTTTTAGTTCGCAATTCACTGAATTTTGGTTCAAAATTTCTTATTAGTGTTAAAATGAAATTCTAGTGTATTATAGATGTGCTGCTCATATGAACCACACTTTGGCCGGAGTACAGGATCTGTATCTGTACTCATAAAATGAATTATTATGATTGTATATGTATGAGCAAGCTCACTACTTTTTTATATAAATTACTTCAAATGAGAGCAGAGCTGTCGCTAAATAGTATCAAATAAATGGTTCGCTTTTTTCAAATTTAAATCGAAAATAAATTTCGACTAAAAATTTAATAAAAGTTTTATTTGGATTTTATTAATCTTTTATAAATAAATGACATCATCTAATGTTTACTAAAAATATATTAGAAATTGTAGTCATTGTATCATTTGGTTTATCCTTTGGTCTATCCTTTGGTCAAAGGAATAGACTCTATTCCTTTGGTATATTCCCTGTGAGTGAGGGTTGGCTCAAGTCATACAAATACCTGTAAACTACGGATCGTTTTATTTAAAGATTAATGAGTTTCGAGAAAAAATTGAAAATTTAAGATAAATTAAAGGCAATCATTGGATTAAGAGTTAAGAGTTAACTTAACTAGCATATATTTATGAAATCTTTTGTGAGACTTTGTCAGATATAACTGTATAAAAGCAAAGCGTCAACCATTTCGAGGTTGAGTGAAGTCTATGTTATGAGTCTATGAGTGGTAGAGTTTGTATTAAAGCAAAACTCTTATGTATTCTAACTTAGAATTTCTAAGGTTTGTCCCCAAAAAAGGATTAGAAGTTTGTAATTATATAGACTTGAAATGACCTGAAATGACCAAATTGTTTATATCATCGCTACCATTGTTTGTCATTTATTCAAAATTGGAATAAATTATCGTTTAATCTATCGTTTGATAGAATTTTTCAATTCATTAAAATTGTCTAAAATTTGATTTTAAAAAATAAAAAATAAGAAAAAAGTGACGACTAGTGAGGGATAGTCTGAGATTTGTAGTGAATAACAGCCTTTGGAGGGAATCATTGTTATGGTTGCATATGTTTGTCGACATCGACCGCAGTGGTGAGAGTGGCGTTTCAGTCAGAGAGTGCTCTGCATTTTGTTGTGCACAGCCTTCTGTCTAAGTTTTAGTAAAGCGTTAGTCGTACTCTGAGATAGACGTATATCTGTAAGCAATCGGTTTGAGTCATATCTTAACAGTTAGTTCAGCTTTTTTTGCAAATTTTTCAATTTATTTGAAAAATAGCCAAAGTTTTTGAACGCATTGGAGACGAGTTTAAGAGTCGGTGTCAGACGCGTTGACATCCGGCAAATGACCAGCAGGTGTGCCCTCTCTCCCAATTGTCATAATTTCTTCAGTGAACCAGAGGTGAAAAGTGAAAGAAATTTTGCGCATTTAGTCCACTAAAGGATAAACTGAATAAAGTTTGCAAACTCTGAGATATGGCTTTCGATCGTTGCCTTCGTTTGGATTGTATTCCTATCGAACGACCGGTTCATCACTACTTATATCAATTGAAATGCAATTCAATTCAAGGTTAGTCCACAATTCAAGTAATGCTTCACTTTGTTATCAATTATAATGTAATTTATTGACGAATAAGAGTTTTGTTTCTCTTCTCTCTCTCTCTCTCTCTCTCTCTCTCTCTCTCTCTCTCTCTCTCTCTCTCTCACTCTCTCTCACTCTCTCTCTCCCCTCTCATTCTTACTCTCTTTCTCAAAAGTTGCTAGCATTTAATTAACTTCTGAAATGAGTTTGTGAACTTGGTGATTGATTGAAAGTTGCCATTTTGACAAAAGTGCTTGTTTATCTGTTACGAAGAGTGTCTTGCTCGATTTTAAATTGATTGTCGAGTGGTATAAGTGATTTGTTTACTAAACTTAAGTTTTCAGTGTTTTTGTTGAAATCTATTAACGTTTAAATAATTAAATAAAACAATATTTGGTTTGATTTGATTTTTGCGAAAACTTTCAAAATAAGTAAATATTTTGTGAATTATATTTCAATTTAATATGAATTTAAGATAAACAACAACTGATGACAAACTAATGTCACGTTTTGGGTTTATGGACACTCACATGAAGTAAAACCTCTTTTATCTTTTGTTATCTTTTAGATTATTAGCTTAAAATCTGTGGACAACTTTCTTATGCCATTAACTTATGTTTCATTTGTGAATCGGAGTCACTAATAGTCGATATTTTAACCAAATGTTAGAGAAATTAACTAAACTTTGATTAATCGTTTCGATCGATACCTGATTTCTCTTATGAAATGAAATGCAATAAAAGTTTTGCTCTCAAATGAATAAGTTTTAGAGCCATATATTTGTATATTTGGCAAAACCGGAAGAACATCCGGTTCTGAACGTAAACTCGAGTGCATTAAAAGTACAATATTTGCGACCAATAGTTATACTTAAAAATAAATGCTTTTATACTTAAATTTAGAAATTATTGGAATATTATATGATTTGATTTGTGAGAAAAATGAGTTTTTTGGCTAATTTTCTAAATAGAAATGCAATGTTTTATTATATTAAAGTGATTTACTCTTCCGAGAGTTGTTTTATTCATTGGATGCTGAATGCAATCCATTGCAAACCATAATAATAATAATAATAATAATAATGTAACACAATATCAATGTATATAAACTGAGTTTAGAGCAGTCAGTCCTCTACTATGCATAGAGTCATCGAAGTTTAGTCACTTCTATTAGTGTATACCAATAGAGCCAAAGAGGGTGAGCCTCATCGGAGTGGCAACATAGTCACGGCCAAAATGGGGGGGAACAGAGAGAGAGAGAGAGAGAGAGAGAGAGAGAGAGAGAGAGAGAGAGAGAGAGAGAGAGGCCAGAGTTTGCAGTTTAGAAATGGTATATTTAAGTAAAAGTCAGTGCAATAACCAGTAATGCGTACGAAAGAGAGTGCTTTTCAGAGTCACTAATGTTATGCTCTATTCGGTCAAACGATCAATACTTTTATCTCTGGCCTACGAGTGGTGTGGCGTCAGAAGCGATGATCAAAAAGTCAAGTATTTGGCCATTTCGGTCAGCTTTTACTTATGTCTGTCATTGGAATTACTGGACATAATTTACTCCATTATTTAAATTTTATTTCTTTCAAGAAATATAAGATCTGAGAATCGTTTAAATTATTGGTTTGTTTCCACTGATTCTATACTTTGTATTAGTTTTAGACTAAACTCGAAAAATATTTCATT
Organism: Galumnidae sp. Gr-Ori-00277; assembly: GCA_034700165.1. NCBI lineage: Eukaryota > Metazoa > Arthropoda > Arachnida > Sarcoptiformes > Galumnidae > Galumnidae sp. Gr-Ori-00277. Next base: position 3,537 of record JAQIXI010001542.1, on the reverse strand, counting down.
TAATAATTAATGAATTCCTTTAATAAATATTTGTATGATTTGGGGTAAAACTAAAACTATCAAATTTAGTTTTAGTTAATTTTGCGCGGGTAAATGCTAAACAATATTTAATCTTGGTACAGACTTTTTTTAAGTTAGTCAAGAAAATAAAGAGAAAAAGTGATAATAAATACCGAAATTTTCAAAATATTTGTTTATGAAATTCATTTGATATTATTGTGTGAATTCGTCTTTAAATTGTTTTCAATACTTTGTAATTGTGGCTAACATTTGAAACAGTGAACTGTGAAATGTTTAATCAATTGCTATTCAAAATTACTTGATTTTATAAGATCTGAGCAATTTTCAAGGTGAAATTAAATATTCTTATCATTTTTGAATTATTAATATATTCGACTATTTGTGAAATATTATCGAAAAAATGTATTTTAAAATTTTTGCTCAAATTTTAATCGTTTAAAGATTTGATATATTATATGAACTCTTTTTTGCCAAATTTATAGCCTTCAGACCGAAGTCACTAATCTTTTAACTGAATTTTTCTAATCTGGAAATGTGTTCCTTTATTTAACCTTGCTAAACTTGGGGTTAAATTTGACTTTTTTAAAAAAGAAGTGGTTTTGCCATTTGACTGTTTTGGGCACTGCTTTAATCAATAGATTTCCATTGATTAGAAAACAAGAGTATCAACAGACTATTACATTAGGGGAGAGAGAGGGAGGGAGGGGGAGAGAGAGAGAGAGAGAGAGAGAGAGAGAGAGAGAGAGTGCGTACTTAAGCTTCATATATAGTTTACATGAATTGGTAAATAAACTGAAAGAGTCCAGGGTTAAACTCGTGGCTAAACTCTACAAAATTTATAAAAAGATTGGGGTTTATATTTCAAATATGGAACTCAACTTGGTTACCCTTTTAGATATGAGCATGTATGTTTCTTTAAGTTTTCAAATCAAATAATGTATAAAATTATTAAAGATTTGTTATTAATGTGAGTATTGGCTCATAAAATGATTACATCGAAAATGAGAAACAAATGTTAAATCGATTTACAAATTTTGAATGTTTTGAATGTTTCAATACTTGGTTTAATGAATACTTAAATTTTCGATTTAAAAGCAATGGTTTGGCTGAAAGTGATTTGTCTCAAACCAAACCTATTAGAAGAAAGTAATATTTAAGTCAATGTTTGCGCGTCATATCATCATATCATCAAATAATAGGTTTATATGCGATCAGAAAATCTATATATTTAGAGATTGAGTCACACGAAGCCGACTCTCTCTCCAACTCTGACATAAGGGCCATAAGTTAGCGCTCACTCTTTAGATGGCTTTCACTCTCATCCCTATTGAATGGTTGCCAATAGACACCATAAGCTCATTGTCATCAATATAACAATAAGTACTTCAAATAATTTGAGTTTTCTTTGCGATCAGTTATTAAATTAAAAATTCAAAGATTATATATTAAACTAAAATTGACCAAGATTGTTTCAAGTAACTTTTAAAATAATTTTTAATTGGAAATCATTACTATTTGACACTATTCTGACACTATTCTGACACTTGTTTTATGGCTTAAAATTTGCAAAAATGAAAAAAATACGATTCGATGAGAAATTGAAATTTTTTTCAAAATAAAACTTCTTCTACGGGTTAACCAAAAAACCTATTCTTTGGAGATAAACGGTTAAAATGCAAAAGTCGTAAATTTTCAGCCTAGACGATGGACATCGCCTATGCCTACTATACCAGAAAATAATGACCAGGGATGGCGAAGGGTCTCGATCCTGAGGAGTATTTGACAAAATACCTTCCCTCAGGGCTAAAAACCTCGACAGACTTAGTTCTTATCCATAGACGCTAATGTTAAGGTTTCAATATCCCAGGGATTTTTTGCCCATTTTGCTCTTTCAGGAGGTATTGGGGAAATGATCCCTGTATAAAACTCAATGAAAAGTATAGAATGATATATTAAATAATCGATCGTTTGTTTGCAACTAAAGCTTTTCTAATGAATTGACTCACAATTTATTATTTATAAATACATAATTAATTTGAAGATTTATTTCTTTTCTAATATGAAATCAAAATCCTTTGTCTCTTCAAAAACATCTTTTTTAAGGATAGAATTCGAGACTAAAAAGTGGTTAAAAACATTTCTCAATTTTTTTTAAATGTTTGCTTTAATATATAAATAAAGGGTTAATCATAAATATTGAGTGAAAACTCTTAAATCTTATTTTTAAAATTGAACAAGTTATTTTTATATGGAAATAAAAGCTTGCTAAATTTTCAGAAAGTTTCCCCTACTTTTTAAACAATATTAGAAATATTGCCTTATCTTTGAAAAAGGATTTGGTCTAAAAATTGGCTCAAAAAATGTTGGTTTGACTTCTTTTGTATTTTATAGACTTTATGTCTAATGAATTAGTGGTCACTTTTAGGTATCGATTCAGTGAATATATAATAAAAAGATTTGTTGGAAATTCACTGAAAAGCAAAATATTTATTCTCCACTTTCTTCTGATTGAATTCAGTTTTTTAGTGACTAATGAAAAGCATTTCTTCCAATTGATATCGAAATGGTTTGAGTTTAAGCAAAGTTCAAATAATGTTTTGAATTTACTCTTAAGAAAGCGTACAATTTTTACAGTCGAGCGCCTAATGAGGCTAATGAATAACCTGTCCGTTGGTTGCTTTGCCTCCATTTCTATAATACAAAATATTTTTTCACTGAACCCAATATACAGACATTTTATGGAAGAATTTTATTTTATTGTTATCTATGACGTCGAGTAAAGAACAAGTCTGAACGGGTTGTTAGAAGTGCTGTTCTATGGCTCACAATAATATCAGAGATTATAACTTCAAAACAGATTCAAAACACTTTTTTAAATGTGCAGGATATCCCAAGGACTCATTCTATTCAATGTCTTACGCTTTGTCTATAAATAAATACCAAAATAAATAACTCAAATGAAAAGTCATTTTATAGTTTTTATTAATTTATTTAATATTTGATTATTTTTTTGGGAAAATATTTAGAAATTGTTTTAAAAAATTATTTGTAACTGAAATTCAATATAAAATGTGCAGAATTAAAGTTGACTCAAATGAAACTCTTTAGAGTGGATCAGTTCGCAACTTATGGTAGAAATGAATGAGACTGGGATTGTGGTCGACGGCCTCAAAAGAGCGCCTCTGCTATGAAATGCTATGAAATGCAATGCAATAGAAAATAATATTTTTGCATCACTGCTATCAAACTGTGTGAGTCTTTCCACTGTTTTTCAGTACTTGTGTTCGGGGATGGAGTGACCCATTTATCAAAAACTATTCGGGACAGCACTGGTTCTACACGTTTTGAGGCAGTGATTTAGTGATTCTCGGGGTCTTTTATTAAGCAAAACATTTACGAGTAATTACCAGAAATTTCTCTAAAAAAGCCAAACATTATATTCAATAATTTTTCCTTCGATTCGATTTTAAAAGAAATGATAAATAAAATTATCTTTACTTAATTAATGACATCTTT
>JAQIXI010001541.1:0-13224 GCA_034700165.1 Galumnidae sp. Gr-Ori-00277 | reverse complement strand
AAACAAATAGCAATCAAGAGAGTAATATTTAATATCAGAACGAGTTAAAATTAACTGCTCTTCAAAATTGTACAAATAACTGAATTCCATATCATTAAAATTTTTATATGTTATTAATTGAGGCGAAGCAGTTATACATTTTTCCTGTTAAGTAAATTATTTATGTTATTAATATTAATACAAATGATTTTATATGGTATTATTTAGGTAAAATCAATTTTCAAGATTTAGAAAAATATGCTTGTTGAAAAAAGCGAAAAGTTTGGAAATATTGATGAAATTCAAAAAGTTTGGAACTATTTATTTTTTATGATAGCAATAATTTAAAAACGACAACTTTCTTGAGTCCAACCTTATTGAATAACGACAGTTACGATATGTTAATCCGTTCTCTGAATGTGAAACAAAGACAATTTCTTTTGGGTTTAATTAATCACGTAAAGATAAGTGACGAACCATTTTACTATTTCTTGACTGGAGGAGCCGGTGTCGGAAAATCACAACTGATTAAAGCTGTTTTCCAAACACTCACGCGTTGGTTCAACAAAAATTGCGATAAACCGGACTTTATCAAAGTTTTTTTATTTGGCCCAACCGGACTCAGTGCTTTCAACATTCGCGGCGTGACGATCCATTCAGCTCTTAGTATTCCAGTTCAGCAGAATCACTTCGAAATGAAAAATTTAAACTCTGATCTGAAGTCGACCTTACGCTCAAAACTATATTATGTTAAGGTAATAATTATAGACGAAATAAGCATGGTGGGCGAGAAATTACTGAAGAATATCGATACACGACTAAAAGAAATATTCAATTCTTCTGAAATGTTCGCCGGAATTTCAATTTTATTCGTTGGAGACTTTAATCAATTGAGACCTGTTCAGAACAGATATGTTTTTTCGCCGCAAACTAATTCTCGCGGACGATACGCTATTGATTACTCGATTTTGGCCGGATCTATTTTATGGAATAACGTTAAATGTTTTCGATTAACTGAAATAATGAGACAAAAGGACGATTTGATTTTTGCCGAAACTCTGAATCGTTTAGCTATCGGAGACCTCAACGACAATGACAAAGAATTGTTTAAAAGTCGCTTATTCTCTAATAACTCGTCAGATATTCCCAGTGACGCGATTCGTCTATTTTATCAAAATATTAAAGTGGACAAATATAACGAGAAAGCTATTAATAAGATGGATGGCGAAGTGTTCATAAGTAAAGCCAATGACTATATCCCATATGAAATGGATGGTAAACTAAGAAATCAAGCCTTGTTTAATATGGATAAGAAGAACCGGAATGAGACCTATAATTTGTGTAAAGAACTGAAAATTAAGATCAACATTCGTTATATGATTGGTGTAAATATCGATATTGAGGACGGATTAGTCAATGGGACCACTGGCATTTTGAGACAGATTGACTGGAAAGGTGACGAAATTAATATTTTATGGCTCCAATTTGACGATAACGACGTTGGACGCAAGACTCAGAATAAATTTGCAAAAAGACATTATTTGGAGAAACATTTAACGCCAATTATTAGAATAAAACGCGATATTCAGTCCAAAACCGAATATTAGACTATAGTCGTAACTAGACAACAATTTCCGTTAGTTATTTGCGAAGCTCTTACTATCCATAAATCTCAGGGGCAAACATTTGACAAAATAGTACAGGATATGAAATCTTCACTTGAATTATCGTTGTTTTACACGAGTTTCAGTCGAGCTAAGACATTGAACGGTTTATATCTAATCGGAGACGAAATAAAGTTCCCACAGAAACGTAAAGAGGATCATCCCATTACGACTAAACTGAAAAGACTCGAGTCATTTGCTTTTCTGACATTTGATCTAAGATTTCTTAGTGAAGAGAAATGCGACCATAAAATGATTTTATATTTTCAAAATATGCCGAATCTAAATTTACACATGAAGAATATCATTAGTGATCCAAATGTTTCGAATTGTGATATACTCGCTTTTGTGGAGACACACACACAATACATCCGACAATTCATGGCTATGACTTACGGTATTCATTAGTTTCTGAAGAGGCTTTACATTTTGGAATCGCTTATTATGTAAAGACTGGACTCAATATTGATATGAAATACAATATCTTTGAAGAAAATAATAAAGATTCACGAATTCAAATCTTGATCGTTGAGTTAAAAGACAGTCATGTCTTAATAATCTGTTATTTTTCTCCGAAAAGTAATAAGAAGTTAGCGATAAATAAATTGAAAGAGCTGGCCAAACAGTACTTTAATCGTAATATCATAATTATCGGCGATTTCAACATTGAAGCACAATCGAGTTATGGTCTGACGTTTAATGAATTAATGAATTCAGTGAATTTAAATCGTTATCCGAAAGATATTGGATTTTCCACTGATAATAAAACAACGATCGACTACTCATTCTCTTCCATTAATGATTTGGATTCTTATTATTACGAATCCCTATTCTCATATCATAAACCCATAATTTCTTTGATTCCTAAATACCAATTTCATTAGTTTTAGTTTTAACTATTTTTAATCTAATATAAATATTTTCTCGTTAATTCTCTTTAATTAAACTTTTTATTTAGGTTAAGACTTTTCTTCTATTAAATATATTGAAATTTTTTAAGTAAAATAATTTCTCTTAAATTTAATTTGTAGCATGAAATAAAAGACAAACATTTGTCTAAAAATTTTATTTCTTTTAAAAATTTGAATAAACATTTTGGGAATTTAATCTTTCAGTCATCACAACTTTTGACTTAGACTATGACAAAAACGTTACACTATCTTTGACTGATTCAAACGATATAAATAGTATTTTGAAGCTTTTATAATGAGGAATAATATTATATGAAAACTATGGCGACAAAATGTGTTTTTAGAATACTTTTGATGGCTTTTAATGGCTTTGAATCGCTTCTTAGTGTGTGAATAGAAATTAACTATAGAGCGCGTGAATTTTCTCAATGTGAATTGAATACACATGAATTGATGATAACTTAAGGAGACTTTAACCCATTTTTGACTGATTCAAACAAAATATAATTGGTATCTTTATGAAGCTTATATAATGAGGAATACTATTATATAAAAATTATTGCAACAAGATGTTTTTACGATTACTTTTGATGGCTTTTAATGGCTTTGAATCACTTCTTAGTGTGTGAATAAAAATTAACTATAGAAAGCGCGCATTTTCTCAATGAGAATTGAATATATATAAATTTATGATAAATTAAGGAAAGTTTAACGTTGAAGACAAAACCACCAATAGCAGACAATTCAAAAATGGCAACAATATGATGATGATTTCCATTGCTTTTGCTGGTCACTTTAATGAACATATCTCAAATTGAGAATCCTACATAGGGATATTTTTAAATAAAGTCGATCCGAATTTACCGACACGGACAAGTTCCCGAATAACAGACAAACCCAAAATAATTGATCCAAGCCACTGATAATATGTCGTTTGATGATGCCATAGGGCAAACATTTCTCAAATTGAGAATCCTACACGGGGGTATTTTTGAATAAAAATTAACCGTTTCGGTTCACCACTTACTGTCCATAAAACATTTTTGGTTGTGGTGGGTCGAATTTACTTTATTTTTTTAAGATTGAGGAAAGCCTTTAATTTAATTTTTGATTAATATTTTCCGATTAAAACACTGAAGGCATCCAAAAATACTGATTAAAAACACATCATTGAACTAGAACATTTATTGACAAACTGTGCACAGTTACTTAACATTGATTAGACTGAACTTAATTCTAATGTAAAGAGAACATATAGTCAAACATAAAGTGAAGTCCTCAATAGTAACAAGTACAATATTTATATTATTTAGACAGGATGTAAAACTAATTATGACAAAAGTATTTAATATAAAAGAATGTGCATGATAATTATAAAAAGGATATTTATATATTGAATGCAAAATATTTTATGTAAACAAACTAAATGACAGAAATATAATTTAGCTAGATAACTATAAACTTTACAAAAACGTATGCCTACAACTCTATAAATTATATACTAGTTTAAACCCGTAAATGTAGTGCCCTTTGAGTTTGAACGCAAACCTTGTTTTTATAATTAGTATTAAATTTATAAATTATTTAATAAAATCTAAATTCAATATAACTTTGTTTAAAGTCCTAAAACATTTGATTTACGAATAATTAAAAAATATTATAATTTAATAACGTTTAAATAAATTCTATAATTTTATTTAATTTTTAATAAATAAGTAAATATTAATTTTTATTCAAATATTTTAAATATAAAGTTTATATTTAAACTTAATTATAAACAAGTTTATATAATTTCTCTCCTTCTATTTATGTTGTTTATTACTTTAATTTCAGGAAGTTGCTTGATGACTTGTCTTCCATAATGATTACTGCCTTTATAAATTAATTCAACAGGATCATAATCAAGAAGTTTATATTCAGGGAATCCTTTTCTGATATCATCTTTAAACTTGTTCATATGTTCTGATTGACCCTGGATAATTATTTCTTGGTAAATTATTCTATAATCTTGATTTTCTTGATATTGTTCATTCCATTCCATTTTAAAAGTTTTAATAAAATTTTCAATTGTTATAAGTAGATTAGTGTCCTTGGTGGTATTTGGTTTATCGATTTGTTCAAAAAAAAAGTTCAAATGTATACTATCATTGATATGAAAAATACCACAATGGAAAAGGTAATTTTGAAATATTATTATTAAGACTTTCTTGTAATTTTTCATTAGACCAATTTTACTATCTAGGGCATACCCAATAGCCGCGGCTTTTAACTGCGTAAAGACATGAGTTGTTTTGAATCCTAATATTTGTGCCTGTTCATTAAGAATTTCAATCATTCTATTGTTTTTTTCATACTCTGTTGGTATAACTAGAATAAGACTCTTGAATATTTTGTCACTTGTTAATTCTAATTCTATTATTGGTTGCATTAATTTGATCTTGATACTTGATTTTAGAAAATTGGTATTTGTGTTGAAATCTTGTGATGAAAATATTTTTTCGAAATCAAAATAATTAAGATTTTTGGTTCCATGTATTCCATTCTCTTTATTTATTGAAAATGAGCTTGTTTCTTTTTCCCAAAAATTTATTACCACACAGTCTTCAAATGTATTATCTTGACAATTTTCTAATTTCAATATTTTATCAATAAATTTTCTTAAAAGCCTTTTACGTACTCCAACTTCATTTGGATGATCTTGGAAAAATTTGTCTATGTGATTGATATTTTGTAATTTATTGTCTTTTACAAGTTTATCTTTGAAATCAGTGATAACCAATTTAACTATATATATATATAAATTAAATTCTTGGTATATTTCATTTTTTAATGATCTTAACTTTTCTTTTATTTCAACTGGTTTATATTTTTGAAATCTTTCAGTAAAATCGTTAAAATATTTGAAAGATTTTTCCAAATTAACTTGGTGAAGTTCTTCTATATTAGGAAATATTCCAGGATCATTTATAAATTCTTCAATTGATAATTGCATTGAAATTTTATAAAGTTTTTTCGATAATTTGATACAATTATCAACTCTTTTGATAGGTATTAATTTTAAAACTTTTGATCTAGGTAATATACGAGGTTTTATAGCCTTAATATTAGAATTATTTGATTCAGAAAATTTATTGTGTGAAGTTGTTTCTGGATGATAATCTTTTGATTGATTTTTTTTATTACACGAATTGATTAATTGATCAAAAGTCAAAACGAGCTTGCTTATTAATTTTTCAATTGTGTTGGAAATAAGTTTTTCATTTATTTCGTTCTTATATTTGTTTATTAGATTTTCAGATAAGTATTGATAATAATTATGCTTTAGTTTATTCTTTAGCTTAGTTTTAAAACTTTCCTTCTTGGTTAAATTAAATAAATCTTGTTCTGAAAGATCTACTAGTTCAATTATTTTCAAATTACTCTCGTCAACAGTTTTACAAAATTTTGCCAAGATCCTTTTATAATTATCAAGGTAATCCTGTCTATCATTATCAAATGTTGAGTAAATTATTGAATAATTTATATGTTTTAGTGTTTCAATCAAATAGAGTTCAGTGCTTTCATTTTTATTTTCATCTAGCTCAAATCGTATCTTCTTGTCTAATTGTTCTGACATTTTAAAAATTGTTTCGTTAACCTTTTCATCCATCATTAATAAATGTTGCATGCGCACATTCACAAATATTTTGAATGATATTAACAAAAATGCCCATACACATTTTTCACATTGGAAGACTTCAATCTCATCAAGTATACTATTAAACCCATCTTTACTTAAATTTAATAATTTATCAGGATTAATTATTTCGCTTTTTAAAGGTTGTCTTAATTTTATTAAAAGGTCCTTGCTCCTTTTAATAATATGATTTATATTATTCTGTAATTTATTAATAATCTCATAATCTTCAACACAAACATTATTGATCTTGCATGTTTTCATAACTTCCTCGGATAGTATCTTATTTTCTGGATTATGAATGATATCATTGTTTGATATATATTCTAATAAATTAAATGAATAATCTTCTATTTGATCTTGGTTGTTATTAAAAAATGGGTTTGTTTTTTCATTTAAATGATTATCTAACTTTTCTTTAAACTCTTTTATAATGCCAGCTTGGTCATTTTGATTATTTCCAATTTTTAATACAACATATGTGAAAATAATTCCTATATCTTTTGAAAGTCTCTTATGCTCTTGAACATTGTACCCGGATTGTTTATTAGTGACAATTGAATCATATTTTTCACAGAATATCAAAAAAGTATTATCAGATAATTTCTTATAGACTTCACAAAAATTATTATTAAAATTTGGTTTCATTTCATTTTCTAATTTATTTGTATATTTTGTGAGTAATGATTTGCTCTTCTTTTCAAATTGTTTTGACCTAGTACGAAACATTTCAATTGAACCTTCTTCAATATTATTAATGCTATTATTTTCTTTAATATTAATTCTTTGTTTACTAAAATCTTCTAATGTTATCCAGTAAAGTTTAATGTACTCATTTTCTAATCTAATAATGTTTTCATTATTAATCTTGGTAAAAATTTGATATATCAATATTATTATTTCTATTATAATCTTGTTATCAATTTTATATATGGTCTCAAAATATTCATTCAAAATATTTTTAAATTTTATAATAATTTCAGAATTATCTATAATCTCGTCATTATCAAGCATATTTTTGAAATAGTCTTGAATAATATTAATAAGACTAAAATATTCTTTCATATCTGGTTCTATTTTATCATATATATCATCTTTATAAAATTCTTTAGCAATGATTTTGAATTCATCAAAAATATTGCCATTGATAATATCTTTATCATCTTGCAAATCTTTCTTTAATTTCGATAATATTATATCTTCATTGTATTTAATTTCATTTATTTCTGTATAAAATTTACTTGTAAATATTGGCTTCCTGTTAACATTCATATTAAAAATTATTTCGTTACACTCTTCATACATTATTATAGCCTTAGTATTCGAATTATTATTATTATTTGATTCAGAAAATTTATTGGGTAAAGTTGATTCCGGATGATCTTGTTTATCTTCTGATTTATTTATATTATCACACGAATTTATTAATTGATCCAAAGTTAAATCTAACTTGTTCATTAATTTTTCAATTGTGTTGTGAATTAGTTTTTCATTTATATCGTTCTTATAATTGTTTATTAGATTTTCAGATAAATATATAATATAATTATTCTTTAGTTTATTCTTTATATCAATTTTAAAATTTTCCTTTTTGGTTAAATTAATTATTTCATTAAGCATTGAAAAATATAATGATGAACTAATTTCGAAATTACTCTTGTCAACAGCTGTACAAAAGTTAGCCAAGTATTGATAATAATTATACTTTAATTTATTCTTTAGCTCAGCTCTAAAATTGTCCTTGTTGTTTAAATTAAAAGAATCATCTTGCTTTTTATGATCTAATAGTTCAATTATTTTCAAATCACTCTCGTCAACTGTTTTACAAAAGTTTTCCAAGATACTGTTATATTTATCAAGGTAATCCTGTCTATTTTTATCAAATGTTGAGTAAATTATTGGATAATTTATATATTTTAATGTTTCAATTAAATAAAGTTTTGTGCTTTCATTTTTATTTTCATCTAGCCGAAATTGAATCCTCTTGTCTAATTGTTCTGATATTTTAAAAATTGTTTCGTTAACCTTATCTTCTAATACTAATTCATTAGATAATTGATAAGACTTTTCTTTAATAAATTTATAAAATATTCTATTATTATATTTAGAACCAATATTTCGAATATCACGTTCTACTACCCAATCTTTAATCATCCATTCATGTGTAGAATTCAACAATTCAGAACAACTTGGTCGATTACCAGATACCATACTCATCATTAACAATATAATATCAACTAATTTTTTTGATACAGCATTTTCAATATTCTTGAAAATATTTCCCATACTATTAATTAAATAAATTAAAAATATAATTTATTATCTATAAATACTTACTCATTAATATTATTTATATTGAATAAATCAGTAGCCACTGCTCCCAAACTGTAAATGTCTACTTTAGAATTATATTTATTTCCTTTGACTTCAGGTGCCATATAAAAAGCTGTTCCTTTATTTTTTGTGTGATTTTTCAGAGTTAATCCAGAAAACTTTGCTAATCCAAAATCACATAATTTCAAAAATCTTCCATTTATATCATTTTCAACTATTAACACATTACTTGGTTTAAGGTCTCTGTGCATTACTGGAGGATTTGATTCGTGTAAATATTGTACGCATTCTAACAATTCTTTAAATAATTCACACGAAATGAAATACTCGGAAGTATTCATCGGTTCTTCTTCTTCTCTTTCAAATATTTCTGATTTTTGTCGAATAATATTATCGAGATTATCGGAACACAATTCCATTTGAATGTAAAGAAAATCGTTTTCAATCCAATGATCGAAATATTGACTAACAAATTGAGGACTACATTTTGAAAGTATACTGACTTCTGATAAAATCTCGTTCTCAGTTAAGTTAAGCTCTATTTTATAAAAAACAACTTTAAATTAGTTTCAATTATAGTTATTTTTAATAAATTGAATTAATTACCTTGCATATTTATTATTTTAATAGCAAATTGATTTTCAAAAATATCATTCATTTTCAAAACAATACCAAACCCTCCTGAACCCAATTCGTCTATTTTTGTAAACATCTTTGAAAAACGATTATTTGTTTGATGTAATTTTGTGTACTGAAACACATCTGAAAAATCATTTTCATTAAAATCTGGTTTTAAATGAATTGTTTTAGAAGTTATTCCATATTTTTTGCTATAGAATTTAAAAAATGATTTTTCTTCACAATTTTTAACAATATTCTTCTTCAATTTTAAGATTTTTCCATCAGAATATGCAGAAACGATTGTATTGTTTAAATCAATTGAATATTTTTTACAATTAATTGAGTATAAAGAAGAAAAGGATTTTTCTTTGATGAAAGGTTTCAGAATTTTTTGATGCGATTTATCTTCATTTAAACCACAAAAATAAATATTACCCTCAAATGTAAGGAAATATGAATTATAATTAGAAGCACCGACTGAGACGACATTATCTATATCTATAAGCCTTGGCAAAAAAATTACACTTTCATTAAGATTAAGTCCTAAATTAAAGTATACATTCGAACCCCAACTGTAAACCTTTCCATCATTTTTCAACGCAAACGATGAGTCAAAACAACAATATATTGAGCGAATAGAGTGTTGAAAAGAATAAAGTTGTGTTGGACCTAAGATACCACGTTTTGAATATGTAACAATTTTTTCTTTTACAGTTCCACACCCTATCTGTCCGTTCCGGTTATCCCCCCAACCGAAAACATTTCCATTTGAAGTAAGTACTAACACATGATCTGATCCACAACTTACGTCAATAACGTTTGATTGCTATATAATTAAACTAGAATATTTAATTTTAGAAAAATGAAAATTTACTTACGTTTGGAATATTAATAATTTTTGGGCTTAAAAATTCGCTATAATCATTATAAAGACCTCGACCCAATTGTCCGAAATAGTTGTGACCCCACCCATATAACTCTTCATTAGTGTTGAGTCCCAACACAAACGATCCTCCGATAAAAAACTGTTTAATACTTTTTTGATTGAGTTCTGATAACTCTTTTGGTTCATTTACTAAATGTTTTGCATCTAAATTAATAAAACTATAATCACAAAATGAAAAAACTTTGTCTTCTGTTGTGACGAATAAAATGTTATATCCTTTTGAGTCATTAAATACGTGAAATAAAGTAATTTTTTGTTTTATTTCTTCACTAATATATTTAAAAACATCAAAATAATTGAAAATATTCTCCATTTGAGTAAAATTCTACAAATAAAAATATTTTACCATTTTTAGCACAAATTCAAAATGGCGAACATTATACTGAGAAAATAATTTTGTTGAACTTCTTTATAGATAAGATTATAGAAGATATTAAATCCAATTAAGAGAATAATTTTTATTTAAAAAATTTTAATATCTGTTTAATTTGTTTTTGTTAAAATAAAGTTTTAAATTTCTACATTAAAAATATAAACTAATAATCCAAAGTCACCCATTAAAATATATCACACTTTAAGAAATAATTTCAAAAATTGACAAAACCTTTATTGGAATTATTTTCTAATAAATGTTTAGATTTTATAAATTAAATTCACAAGTTTAAATATTTACTCATTTAAAAAGTTTAATTAATTGATAGATAATTTCACCAGATTGTTATTAAATAATATGATTAATTGTATTAAATTAATTTTGTTTTATAAATATAAAATTATTTTTAACTAAAAATTTATTTCGTTTTCACTCTCGACTTAAATATAATTAAGATTGAGATAAGAGTTACTTGACAACAAATTTTCGATAAGATAAGCTATTAAAAATAATAATATAATAACAGTACTAACAATTGCACAAATATATAGGTAATATTAATTATATTAATTCTTCAAAACAATTAAAAGAAAAGTGAAAATTAGGGGAAAGCCTTTGGTCTTTATATGATAAGACTCGAAAATCAGTGTCAAACTGACTCGAAATTGTAATAAACAATAAAATAATTATAAATTTAATCATTTTAATCTAGGATAGAAAATAGGGGGTATTACCCGTATACCCCCTGGTATAAGCACGAAAGAACCCTGTCGAGGCGGTATATGCTCGATTTTTCGCTAAAATATTGAAAAATCGGAAAAAATGAGAACAGGAAAGATGGCTGTAATTATTAAGAAAATTAACAGAAACCACAACAATGCTTTAAAACGTCAAAAAACTGGTTTTTAGAATGACTTTTTTCAAACTTCAATTTTTCCCAAACTTTAAAAAAGTTTGTCAAAAAATTCTTAATTTTATGCTTCAAAAGTGATAAAATACGTTAAAAATGATTGAATTGTATGTAATTAAAAGGAAAACACATAAAAACACTTAATATGCAATTTTTGGCGATCCCCCTAATACCCCCCTAAGCCTAGTATTATATCGTTAACTCTTGTTAAACTAATTAAAAATACAATAATTAAGTTATTATTTAAAGAAAATATTAAATAATTTATTTAAACATCTTTTTTAATGCCTATCGAAAATAAAATATATTTTAATAAGAAATATATTCATTAAATTGTGACGACCAAAACTCTGTGCTTTTAGCGCTGAGGCAAAGGGTCAGTCATCAGGTTAAATTTGATTCGTGCACACGACCCGACGGAGGACACACTCTATAGTGTGTCAAAGATCAGAGTAGAGTTGAGTGAAATCAACACAACACAAATCAAATACTAAAAACTTTATTCATATAACATTGAACTTAAAAAGAGTTGAAAAAGAAGGGCCAAAAGTTAAACAAATGCACAGAATATAAGGCATAGATTTGAGTGTTTTTGCATTGGGTGTTGGCTGTCGGCAACAGTAGGTTTATTATTACTTTGGAATGTTCTAGAATGAACTTTGAACAGAATTACTAAAAAGGGAATTGTTTTCATAAACATTTTTGAGCTAGGTAATTTGAGTCATTAGACAAAGAGTTAAGCAATAGATTGAGTTTTGTGAATGAAGGTCGGAGAGTCTTGTTCAATTTTGGTGTTGTATAGAATGTTATTGTTAAAAATTTCAATAGGAATACTAGTAACAAGGTAAGTTGGCTCAAAATAATAATATTATAAACTTTTAAGAAACTTTATAGAGTCTTAGTTAATTTAAAATATCTTTTAATTACACAAATTTTCTTTGATTAGGGGCTTGTTCTATGTTTTGAAATTTAATAATTTGATTAATAAAGAATTTCTTTCAAAATGTTGCCCACATTTTTAATTGTATACCTAGTTTTTAGCCACCATTTTTATTTGCTAAACATAACTTGATATTATAACAAAATATTTGTCTACTGGTTAAATTATTAAGAATTTTTAAGTTAAGTGTAAGTGAAACTTTTACTTTATTTCATAGCAACACTTCTATAGTATACAATATAAATGGCATGGTAAAATGACAATATGAGAAAAAGATTTTCAGTGAAAAGGTTATAATCAGTAAAATCTTTGTAACTATGAATTATATATAATTCATTATTTTTGATTTATTGTTAATATCAACTAAAATATATTGTTTTAGATATTGGTTCTGGAATAAATAAAAAATGTATTTTTAGGAATTATTTTTTTGTCCCTAATAAAAAATTTCAAACTTATTTTCACCAATTGTTTATAAGCATTATCATGGATACCCAAGATCACAATTACTATTTTCAAATATATTGAAAATTCAAAAAGGATGTTATATTAAACTAATAAAAGTTTATATTTATTGATACTCTTCTCTTAATAAAACTCATAATACTTTGTAGGCATCATATTATATTGTGAAACTGTTCTTGCTAAATTTTTACTTTGGAATTCGTCCTGTTGCTAATTGTAAACATAAACATCTCTATTCTAGTAAATTCTAAAATTATTGCAAGGGCTTATTATCTAAGGCTGTTAAAAGTGAAAATTACAAAAGTATTCATTCATTCAGTGTCTATCATTGTGTGCACACATCAAAATTATGCAACTCATCTAGATCAATTAACATTTTGATGCCCACAACTTGTTATCTTTCAA
>JAQIXI010001540.1:0-13227 GCA_034700165.1 Galumnidae sp. Gr-Ori-00277 | reverse complement strand
TTATCAAGATACATTATAATTATCTTCATTATTAATGTACTGTTTGGGTAATTTGAGAAAATGTTTCGATTCTTTTTCTCGTTTTACATAAAAAATCAGTTGCGAGCAATAGCCTCTTTGTTGCCTAGATTGTTTTATAATTCAAATAAACAAAGGTTTGTTTAAACAAATGTTGTAATTGAAAACTTCACTAACTTTTGAATATTGGCTCAAATTCTATTAAAAAACGCAATAATTGATATCATATTCCCATTCCTTTACTCTTCGTATGGAACCTAAAAAGTAAGTGACAACTATTTTGTGTCGCCCCTCAAGAAGACTATAATAACCGAAACTGTTGGGACAATACCACACGAAAAATGGTTTATTTAATTGGGTTCTGCAAGATATTCTTGTAAATTATTTAAATTATGGCTACACACAATAACTAAGATCTCAATACAAATTTCTATTTTGAAATTAATTTTTGGTAAAAAATTAGTAATTTTCTGATTTTGTTTATTCTAATATAAAATTTGATTTGGGATACAATCCTTTCAAACAAAAAAGTCATTTAACGATAATTAATGTCATTTTGTGGTAAAACCAAATTTCGATATCACTTGAAATAAATGATAAATATTTTCCTCAATATTTAAATAAATGTAAGTTTTTATACAAAACTCATCGAAAACTTAATTATTTATTGTTCTGTTAGTTTCCGAACAATTTTTATTAATATATTGACTTAAAGTTTCAATATCTATCAATTTATGGTTGAAAATATGAGGGTATCATCTAGGTCTATTTTATAATACAAAAAAAGTTGAGAGTTTATATGACGACAAAAGCGGGGAATTATTTATTTTCAATTAACTTAAAGATAAGTTATTTTATCTCTAATCTGTTTAAAAGAAATTTCATTCGCTTCACATAAATATAAATAATTTAATCAATTGTTGAAAATTGGAATCAATTAAAAGTTTCAAAACGGATGAAAAACACTTTATTTACATTAAACGCTTTCGTAATGAATGTTACTAGATTATTTTATGAAACAATTATAAAGGGGAATCAATAAAATGCTTTCTAATCTATTTAAACAGAAAACCTTTCATATAATTGTTAACTTGGTCATTTTGAATGTTCTTTTGTTCAGTTTTAAGACATTTTCTTTATGTATGGACTTAATGTATAGTCGATCGCAAATTACTTGAAAAAACTTCATATCATTAAATCATTGAAATTAAGTGATTATAAATTAAATGATTTTTTTATAATTTCATAAAAAATTGTTTCAATTCTAAAATGAGTGCAAAGTTTTAATTCTTATAAAAAATACAAAACTTTTTAATGAAATGATTTTGTCGTCAAATAATTTAATATTTTGATGAATAACTTTAATCTGTTGTCGACTATAAGATTATATTATTGAATGATATTATAATTAATTAATTTAATAATAATATATTTCTGAGCCTTAAATTGTTGAGTAAAACACAATTATTGTATAAACAAATTGACTGACCGTTTGAAGGGTTTGTTTGCCGGGAAGTGAAGAGTAATCGTTGCAGACATTAACGAAAGCCGTTTCCAATAGTTTGGAGTCATTTTTGTTGATACGATCCACGAAAGACACTAAAGACTTACAGGCAATACAACTCCGGTCAGAATCTGCGACCACTTCTCTGTCAATCGGAGAGGGCTTTCCATTCAATTCTTGTGTCAAAATTAAATTAAACTCTAAATTAAATTAAAAGTCAAACCTTTGGCCGCGAATAACAAAATGAGAATAAAATAAATTTTCATTTTGTCTAAAATAAAACGCTTTAATCAATTGATAATTAGTTTCTCGTATTTATTATAACTGCATTTGAGATGCAATGAATCAGAGGATCATATGATTCATAATATGAAAAACATTCAGTCATTCAGTCAATCAGTTCTTAGATTTGGTGAATGTATTGCTCTCTGTTTGCGAATCTTCCAAACATTTCTTCCTTTTATAAGATTATAAAATAAATCACTTTTAGAGGGTTTTGGGGGTATTGGGAGTATTGGGAGGGGTTTCCAAACTATTTTCACTAAATTTAAATAATAAATGATTTTAATTCAATTTTCATAAAATGTATTCTTTTTTGTATTTCTTATGATTCATATGATAAATATTAATTGTCGTAATAATTATTATTAAGAAAAATAAGACAAAAACTGGTTTATTAACTGAAATTCTAAAATATTTAAGTTTTTTACTGTGATTTTCACAACAGAAACGAATGAATGAAATGATTGGAAACACAAACTTTTTAATAAAAACTTGTATTTCCGGCCATTATTTTGGATTTATTTTATAACAAAAAACAAATATAAAAACATTAAAGTGTTCTCTCGTTTTATAGATTCATTAAATTCAGTCAAAAAATTAATAATTTAATAAAAAGTTAATAATATTCAACACTTTTCTCTCCGAACACTTCTTTCTTTGGAAACACTTAATGAGTGAATATTTTATTGTTGAGACTCTGAAAGTTAAGTCAAATATTTCCTAAAATTTGAATCAAATTTCATGATATTTATATAATTATTTTCAAATCTTATTTAATTAATTTAAGAAATTTAAGCAAATATTTAGTGAATAAAAAAGTTTTTGGAATAAATAAAATCCATTTATAGAATTCAATTGAGTTGAGAACGAATTTCTTTATGCAAATGACACAAAAGATCGACATATGAGGGGCCCTCCAGTTTAGTCCTAACAAAAACATATTAATTATTGAAAAACAAAATAAGATAACATACCCGTCGCCTCCAATGGTATTATTTACACCTTTTTTGTCCTCATAGAGAAAACTTTTGAAAATTGGCTCTAATTTATCGATTCCTTGTCTGATAACATAAATCTTGAAATTTAAAAAAACGATTATAAATATGCAAACAAAGGGACCGACTCTTACTCTCATCGATTTTTTCCTAAGATTTTCAATATTTTCAATAATTTGATGTAAAAATTGTGATTCGGTTGTCATTAATTTGGGTAATCCCTAAAATTAAACAATAAAAGTAATTAATCTGATATAAAAGTGAAGACCACTATTACTAATTCGGACTGAATTTTCGAAATCGAATCGACGTTAGGACCGAAAACTCCATTTAAGAATTGGTTGTGTCCGCTCGTCATTGAATTTGGAATATATAACAAAATATAGAAACCATTTTCGAGTAAATATGCGAATGCAGTCGAAGACATCAGTTTATGACTCGAACATCGAATTTGAGTTGAAGTCAATTGACCGGTGCTTTCGTCTGACTGTTTTAAAAAAGAAATTAATATGAATTAAACATATCTTCGGTTACTTCTATTTTTAAGAGTCGCGGATAAAGAATAACTTGAGAAAGTGATAAATTAGAGCCAATTAGTTTAATTTGAGCGAAGGCTTTATCGTCGGGAGTCATTTCAGGCCCGCCATCGATGGCATCACATTTAATAGCGCCACAGACATACATTGGCAACAGTTTTAAAGCTTCCGGTAGAATGAGTTGACCTGAAATCAAATAAACTTTTAGCTATAATAAGAGACTAACAAATGCTAACCGAGTGAAGATCCGGGTTGTGCGCAATGGCGTCGATAAGCAGTTAATATACCGATGGCTCTATTAATTAGAAGTTCTTTTGTTTGTTGAACTGTTTTCTCTCCACTCCTAAGACTTGAAACGGCTGTCAATTAAATATAAAATAAATTTATTTTCCAACAAAAATCAAATGCAAACCCTGTCTGAGAAGAATATTAATGGAAGTGTCACAACACGCGTTTCGGTAGATATCGGCGACCTGTTGACAGGTGGAGAGCGCCATATTATGAACGCGAACGCGACGCTCACCACTAACTGCTGTATAAAGAATTGCGGCCTAAAAATAAAATATCAAAATCTATAAATTAAAGTGTTTTAACTCTTACTTGAATGACAACGAACTCGTCTTCTGGCAGTTTATCGTCATATTTGAGTTCAATAGCAATATTAGAGCCCGTGTTAATCGTCGCGCACTCGATATCACTTGTAGTTCGGGCGTAAAAATTGCCGATATAGTCGTGAGCTCTTATTCCAGTCGATGTCCGCACTGTTTATTAATTAATATTTTATTGATATAAAAACTCAAGAACTAAATACCTTTCATAATGGCGTCGAAGGCAAAAGTCGAGCGCAAAGAATATTTAAGATCAACGAGGAATCGATCAGAAAAGTCATTGAAGTATTTATATAAAGCCCCCGTTCCCGTCAACCGAACCAATTCACCTAAAGTGGCCACATCTAAATACGATCCATTTATTGGTGGAAATAAAAACAATTCGACACCACTCGCGAAATCAGTGACACAGCGCTGACCCAAATTTATATAATATTTATTGGAATCGGGAGATAATATTGTCTTTTCTTTGTCAGTTCCCAAAAGTTTTCGTATTTCATCTAGATAATTTATTAAAATTAATAAAAAATAAAAACGAATCAGAAGAATACCGGGAGAAGTAGTCCACCGGGGTTTTAGTCTACCCGGAGTCTCAGCATCGGTTCCAAAATTAGGAAGAGTACAGTGAAACAAATAAATTTTGCCGACGGGTATCGACTGATTATTAGGGTTTTGTCGTTGGAACCAATTGCTGACATCGACCTGAGCCGTCATAAGAGCCGCTTCAATCACTGGACCCAAAACAGTTTGATCTTCGAGTTCTTCATTAGAATAGAGAGATGGCAGCGATTGGAGGAAACTTCAATATATTTCGTTTAGAATTTGATTCATTTGTGACATAAGATTTAAGTGAATTATATACCTCTCTATTTGCTCGAAGTGTACCAAAGGGTCGACTAAAAAGGTAGTCAGCGGTGGAAAAGTAGAACTCACGTCACAAATGATGTGTGAGTGACCGCTATTTATAATGTCATAGATTTGAATCTTTGAGTTATAAGTCAAAAACCCAATGAGAGGCGGCTGTGATTCAGGTCTTTGAGGATCTCTATAAACAATTTTATTAAAAAAGAAAACTACAAATTTCAGTAGAATTACCTTGGAAGATATGATTTTATTATTTCAGCCAAATTAGAAGATAAGTGCTGTACAATAGGTTTAGAGGTTGCGGTCAATTCTATGGCAAATATAATATGAGGTCGTCGTGCGTTTGCAATGCCTTAAAAATAATAAATATTTAGAAAATAATAAACTGTAAAAAACATACTATTCCTGCAGTACTCATCGGTGGCCAGAAATTCATAACTTCCTAAGAAAAGTTCCGGTCGATTGAATTTATCGAGTCTTTGACCTAAAATCATATAATGTATCGAATAAATGAAAAGAATGGAATAGTACTGACCAGTGTGATCTAAATTTGCAAAGTAAGAGGGGGTCACTTCAGACAAATGGTGACAAAGAGAGCACTGGAATCGTCGTCCGCCGTCTATGAATCTCATATAAGGATTCATATAAGCTTTGCAACGATTGCACCGAAGAATTTCACTGCTTGTGATGGGTATGACCTCAAAACACAAAATATTATTAATTTATTAATTGTTTTAAATTTTTGAAACAAAAATATTTAAAAATTTAAGTTAAATGAAGAGGTCTTACATTTTTTTGTTCGATTTCCGAATCATCAAAGGGTTGGACGACAATCGCGAGCGGAATATTTGTTATCTTAAGAGTGTCCTCATTGATAGGCACCTGATATACAGTGGAGCGGATGTGATGCGGCCGCGCAGACCCGCCATCATTAGTAACAGTGTTTGGATTATCTGTGATTGTGGTCACTAGTGGTGGAACCGCTGCCGGTATAGAAGTGGTAAAAATTACGTTTTCATTTGTGTCGAACTTCATTTTGTCTTCTTCTATGACCTGAACAACACTCGGCATCGCCTCCGGATCTAATCTTTGTTGTGTTTGCTGTTGATATACCGGTTGATTCATCTGAGGCTGTCCGCCATGAATTTCATATCTGGGCGGCATTCCGGCGGTTGGCATAGATTGCATGCTTTGTGGCTGAGGCATATGTGGTGGTGCCGTTACTGGAGCTGAAGAATAGCGGCCGGACATAGGAGGGGGCGGTAATTGACTAACTGGACCAGTCATTTGAGAAGTCATTTGATTCGATTGTTGTCCTCCAATAAAGGACTGATGAATTGGAGTCTGTGGTTGCGGTCCCGTCGGTGGCAAACCACTGGATTGGGCGGAACTGGTGTTCCAATTTGCCTGATTATTGGTCGGCATATTGGGTGGACCCGGAATTGGGGGTCGCGACCAACTTTGTTGAGCGGAATTTGGGTCATTGAATTGTTGCCGTTGTTGTTGTTGTTGTTGTTGTTGCTGTTGAGGGACGAGCGAAGGGCCGACAGCACTCATTCCCCGAACATTTGGTGATATCTGCGGCGCGGAATGAGTCGTTCCAATCGGTTGTTGTGTTGAGTGGAGAGACGTTTGCGGTGATTGTAATCGTTGTGAACCACTCAAAGAAATATTACTCATTTGTTGTGTTAAGTGAGGAACGTTTTGACCCATCGGTTCCTGTTTTAAAACTGATGGTAACGTCTGTTGTGTTGGTTGTGGTAAGTGTTGCGGTGGAAGTGTTGCAGACATTTGAGAATAATTTGAAGGAAACTGTGAAGAAGTTTTCGGTGGCGGCGGTCTATTCCCTATCGGAGGCTGTGATCCGAAGTTTTGATTGTAAGGAATCGACTGATGGCCATAAGCCGAAGGATTGGCCGAGTTTTGAGTTTGAAGTGGATTTTGTTGAAGACTTCCATTCATTTGAAAATATTGCTGTTGTAGTGTTTCCGAAGAATGATTCGGATGTGAATTAAGAGGATTTGACTGATAATACATCTGTTGTTCCATTTTATTAACTTTAATTGAGTGACAGATCCGACGCAAACAGAAGTTAAGAGAGAGAAGTGTTATAATCGATGTCGACGTGTCTTAAGTCGTAAACACAAACTTCAATAAAAACATTCATTTCTTAAACGTATTTTATTTATACATTTTATTCATTTTATGAGTTTTCAATAAAAGCGTTACTTTTTTGACAATAATTACTCCCTTTTAATGTAAACAAAGTTATTCTCAATTAATAATCGATTAATAAAATAATTTAATATAATTTGATTGCAATTAATAATGAATGAGAGTTTGGGTCAACACTGGGGAGAAATGCCGGCCCTCCCAGACATGGACTCCGGTATCGCTGCGGTTGAGAGACAAGAAATGATTACAACACAACCTCTTCGTATTCAATCCCTTAAAGTTGATTATCTTTCAACTGATGACAACAATTTAGAGGACAATTCAGGAGATTTTGAGACTCGAGATGTGCCAATCGGTGACCCCTTTATGTTACATACCATCAAATTATTGCAATTTAGCCGATGTTTGAATGATAGCACTTCTCGAATAAACTTCAGTCGAGAATCGATTCCACAAATCATTAAAACAAATGAAATCAATTCAAAAGAGTTAAACATTTTTGAAATAAAAGACCGAAACTTAAGCCAAAAAGCGGTCAAAAAATTGTTGAGAAGAGCCGTCATTATTATTGCGGTCTTCAGTGGATTTGAATCGACCACAAACTCAGTCATTGATTTATTGGTCGATATTTTATCTGAATATTTGTTACATTTGTGTCAAACATTTCGTTCGACAACCGATTCATTGGAACTGATGTCTTCAAAAGACTTCATTGATGTAATCGATAGAGTCTTTCACGATCTAAATGTCCCGGATTTTGAATCTTTACGTCAATACGACTCAGATATCAAACTTTATAATCAAAATCTTTTAAAAGAAGTGAACAAAAAAATTTGCTTAAATGAATCGATGAATACTTCCAACAAAATTCAGAATAATTTTCAAATCGACTCAAATAGTGATAACTTAAGTCAAACTACAATCAGTTCATCCGATAACAAAGGATTAGAAAACATTTCACTTCACTCTCTTTTAAGTTCTGTTAAGGTCAGTCTCCGGGTCTATTCAAGAAACCAAAATATCTTATATTTACTGTCTTTTCCTGTCTTTTCCAGACTAATAATACCGAAGAAACGGATCACTTATTTGATTTGACTTCACTCACAAATAAAAGCGGAGAAAATTGATGTCATTATATCACTCATAATATGAATCTTTTCTTCAATTTATTTATCGCTAACTTTAAGTGAAATCAATTTTAAGGTTTTCTTAACTTAAAAGAAGTGTAACTTTTATATAGAAATAAAACTTTAAGTCAAGTGTTAAACAATTAATACTTTTAATGAAATGAATTCTCAACAAAACAATGAAATATAAAGTAATTATTGAATGCTTTAATTGAAATCTAATTACTTCTTAAAATTACGAAAAAAATTATTGAATTGATTTAAGACTAAATGAATTGACACTAAGTGTTAGTGACTGATAGCTTCTTATCAGTGAAGAAGTTCTTGAGAACCATTACTTGTCCGATACCTATAAGAAAGACAACACTGGTTTCGATGAGAGACCACCACAAGACTCGATTATTGAGGTCTTCGGCACGTTTTCTGCCTTTGGCTTCATTGAGCCGGTAATGAGTCTGGGCGTCAATTATTGTGTTGAGACTCTCGTGAATATTGACTGACGACTGTTCCATCTGAAGACATAAACAAATATATAAAACCCTTAAACAAAAACAAAAAAATAATTACTTTAGTCATAGCCGTTAAATGTTCCTGAGTTCCGGGAAGTGCCGGTTCTTCGCCAATTTGAAAGTCGAAGTAAACCAATTTGTGGCTAAAAGTGGAGAACTCATTACTGAAGCATACGGTGTAAGTGCCGGTGGAGGCGGGCGTCCAATTAAAAGTATCGAACTGTTTTTTGACCCCCTGGTAAAGGACTTCCCCTCTCGGACCTTGAAGTGTCATATCAACGTCATAGTGTCCTCCCGTTACAACCTTAAGATAAACCATTAAATTATTGATAAAAAAGTGTAGAAATACCTGAAATTCAAGAGTGGATTTGACCCCTTGTCTAATGTCTTCGTGGAAACACTGTTTTGCGTTATCCGGTAATTCAAAAGTCAATTCAACACTTAATACGTTTCCCAAACAAATTAATAAAATAAATATTAAGAAATCAATGAAACAAATGTTTGTATTTATTGATAAATTCATAATAATAATGATTGCAATCAGTTTTGATCAAAGCATTCAATCAATTAATTTCTTTATTAAATAACTTTTAAGAAAAAAGAGAGTTCTGTCAACAAATCAAATGATTGTTTAAAATTAGTTACAGTTTTGAGAAACGACGTGGCATTCAATACACTGGTGTTTGTGCTGTTCATCAACACAACGAACCGCCACTTTTGACTATTTTCACTCTTTTATAAACTTTTACCTTAACTACTAATTAAAAGTTTTAATTTAAAATTTAAGATAATTTTTTCTTAAAAAAATTGTTTCAAAGCCTTAGTTTTTTTATCCCTTTAGAACATCGATTAAACATCGATTTTTTGTACCAAATATGAGTCATATATGACCATGATACAATTGCTCCAAATTATTCTTATTTAAAAGTTTTATCGATAAAATGAGTTTATAGAAGAGGTGGTCGAGTTTCGCGAGAACTCAGTTATCGAACCAATAGTAAAGTTAATAATTGAACCCTTATTTTACTCATATGAATGACATTTTATTGAAAAATATATGAAAAATATATGAAATCTCTCTTTTAAGCTTTAAATCCCAATATTAACTAGCCAAATTTCATGGCAGCAGATAATAATTTTACCAATCAATTCTTTTCATATCAAAATTTCTAAAAAGACCAAGATCATTTCAATCCGCCACATACCATAAAGAATGTTACCTTCAATTATTTATCTTCTAACACCTTCTAAGATCAACTATTTTATGTATAAATTTTTATTTTTTATTAAAGTCCGAAATTTTCATAATAAATACTTCATAGATGCGATTTGAGTAAATTTTATTTATATTAGTATGTTTATCATGGTAATTTTTAAACTAAGTTAAAGAATGGAGTGAATTAATTATATTTTCACATAAATTAACTGATAAGCACAGACTGGATATGAAGAAATTCATATCAAAATGAGTTTGGTATCATTGTAAAGGTTATATCAAGTAGATTCTATAATTAAAATTTCAGCTGCTAATGACCTATCTCTTTTTAATTATAATTAATTTAAAATTGATATTTAAAGCTTTAAAATGACTAAAGATTTATGTTGTAAACTATGAATGAATAGATATGACATTTAGGTTATGTTCGCGTTAGTGGATTAATACTCTTTTTTAATCCAATCGGATTGAAAATGTACATGCGCCAATCCTGATATATTTGTATACTTGAATCATTGGTTTATTTCTTAATAATTTTTAAAGCTTTAAATATCAATTTTAAATTAATTATAATTAAAAAGAGATAGGTCATTAGCAGCTAAAATTTTAATTATAGAATCTACTTGAAATAAGCTTTAAAATGATACCAAGCTTATTTTGATATGAATTTCTTCATATCCAGGCCGTGCTTCTGAATATCAAATAATGACTAAATAATTGATTTATTGCATCCATTGACAGGAATTATAGCATTGAATTATTTATTCGAAGTTTTTATTTACTAAAATTTGAAATACATTTACATCGAATCACTTTTTAATTAATGTTTTTTAGAATACTTAAACCCATTGAAAGTTTTAGCCATTGATATGTTATTTTTATTCTTGGCATTTATTATGTCATTTAGAAACTATGAAATTATTTCATAAATATAGAAATTATATATAAGTTTGAATAAATAAATAAATATATTTAATAAATAATAACTAAATGTAGACAGGGACATTTGACCTGACCGGGATCATACATCTTTATATTCATATATTAATTCTATTATGATTTAAATATTAAAGTCAAATATATATATATAATTGAATACAATTGTAAATTAACAAAATTTATATAAACAGGAAGAAATGAATTTTAAAAGAAATATTTGACTAGTTAACTTTTAATTAAATTTTAACTAATTTTATAATATAAGTAATTTTTATTATAGTCTCAAATTTTTAGACTTTAAAAATAAATACTTTTTTCTTAATTATGTTTTAAAGTCTTTATTGTGTTTTGAATTCTTAAGAATGATTTGTGAGATAAAACTATAACTAAAAATACATTTAAAAGAATTTTAAAAAACCTTAACAAAAAAAAACTATTTCTAATTGATCTATCTTATTACAACTGTCCTAGTTTATTAGTATAATTTCATAGCAATAGGTAATGTATTATTTATTCTTAATTTATATCTCAATATTATATGCGATAAAGTCTTATAATTCAATGAAATAACATAACATTAGCCCTATTATTATTCCAAAATACAAGTTCAAAGTGTAAAAACCTATTGTAGTCCTCGAAAACAAATAATATAAATTCGCGATTTATAATAATAAAATGTTAGAGGACATAATACTATGAATTATGTTCTAGGGCCCAAATTGATAGACTACAAGATTGTTCTAAGAACCAACTAAAACAATATAAATTTTAAAATTCCACTAAATTAATATAAGAAGGTAACAATATGGGCAAAGTGCACAATACATTGTCCTTTTGGCTAAAAATAACATTTCATTGCATTTTATATGAAATTTAATGATTTCTATTATTATAAGACATCTCTAAATATATTCGACTTTTGTATATTTGAATCGTTTCGTTATTTCAATAATAAATTAAATAATATATTGTTTTTAAATTTAGTGAAAATAAGAAAACATTTGAGGCACTGAAATAAATCATTTAATTTCAAACAAATATTAGATCTTTAAAATGACAGCTTTTCAACATTTATATAGCGATTAATTTCAAATAAATGTCAATTTAAACATTGATAACAATCTATACACTCTGAAAGACAAATACATAAAGTTGTATCATTGTGTCATGGTACTTTATTATTGTATAATGTGTTCGAAAGCAGATAACGAACTGAAGGCATTCAATCGATTCTTTCGTATAATATGTATTTTTTAGAAGTATTTAAAAACAATTAAATAAAATTCAAAAAATATTAATTTTTCAAACATTTAAGAAAAAACTCTTTAAAGGAATGAAAATAATTTAAATATATTCTCAAAAATTAACAAAATTAACAAAAACTATACAAAAAGTATTTATATTTTAGTTTTAATCACAATTTAACTGATGTCCAAAACAATTATTCTAATTAATATACTTATATATAATATAATAATACATAAATATATGTATCAGTTATTATGAGCTTAATTCAGATGAATTTTAAGCCGATAATCATTTGAACCAAATATAGGTTCTGTTCGATCAAAAGTGGAAGACATTTGATTTTGTTGTCGGCTTTTGCCTCAAATTATTTTACACTAAAAAACATTAAATATTTTTCTTATATATATAACAGACATTAGACTATTATTTTGCTAAACATTTCCAAATCAGTAAATCTTAATTTCAATAAATTAAGGAACAATCAATGTTTAGAGAGAGGGGTTTCCCGCGGTTCACATTAACCATAACAACCATTTTTCTATAGTTTAATCAATTTTAACATTTGATGTCATCAATGATTATTAACTATTGATTAAAATTATAGAAAATAGAATAACCCCTTATTTGTTAACAATCTATTATCAGACATGGCCAATGGTTTCGGTCTCAGGGGGGGGGTATCAGGGGAGGGTATTTTGGTAAACCTCGACAGACCTAGTGCCTGTCCATAGACGTAATGTTAAAGTTTTCACGCGTCAGGGGGGGTATTTTGACGATTTTTGCGTCTCAGGGGGGGGTATTTCGAAATACCCCCCTGTTAGCCATGCCTGTTGTATATTCATTCTTAAATACTATTACAAAGTTTATTAAAAAATTATACCCTTTAATAATCAAATAATAGGATAATCAAAAACTTTAGCGCGCTGAATTTTTCAAATTTCTCCCAAAGTTCTCAACCGATATTAATTCTGTAAACGGTTTTGAAAATATCCTTTTTTGATAGTTCTTGCACTATAAAAACTTTTTATCTAGGTAAACAATAATTATTTTAAAAATAGGCCAATGCAAGACCCTATGCTCCTTGGTAAGATATAATAGAAAGGTTAAATTTTAATCGGTAAATTGGTAAATATTATAATATATTTTAATTTGGTACCAAGATCATTAAAATCGGTTAAGAAATAAAATTTTGGCAGCAATTTGAAA
>JAQIXI010001539.1:0-13228 GCA_034700165.1 Galumnidae sp. Gr-Ori-00277 | reverse complement strand
CTGTACTGTTATTATGTGTTTTGCCAGTCTTTAGGTATCAATTCATCATTTTCTTAGTGCGACCGTCACTCATACTCTGTAGTGAATTGTATTTCTGAGCAAAAAATCCATTTCTGTCTTTTTTATTCAATACCAGACTTTTTTCTCTAATGTCTTATATTTTGGTATAAAAATTCTTTATTCGTTGAATCCTTTGGTGATAAGACTATAAGACTAAAAATTAAATTAAGTAAACAAAAAGAATAATAAGTTTCACTAAATTATACTATGAATGCAAGAATCGTTTTTCCAATTCCAGTAAAATGTTGGTCAGAGTCAGAGTCAAAGTTTATCTGAAGGCAAATCTTTTAATTTATAAAAACAACTCTTTTTATATTAAAATCTAAACAAAAATTAGATTTCGTGTAAGTAATGCCTTAAAACATATTCACTTTAAAATTAGAAAAATCATTAAATATAATATTTTATAAATAAAATTTAATAATTTATTATAAATAAAAGTTCTAATCGAACAAGGTCAACTTCAAATAACTCCTCCAATTATATATTAATTATACAAAAAGGTTATTTAATTAAAGTGATTGTATTTAAAGTATGATTACTACCTATGAGTTAATTATAGCCTTTTATTAAATGTTTTAAAATTTTGATAATATATAACAAAAGGTTAATTAAAATGAATACATTGAAGACTTTATTAAATCATTTATAATTAATATAAAGTAGTGATTCATTATTTTAATAAGTTATTAGTAATAACTAAAGTTAGTCTTAAATTTTAATGATTTTAGTAATTTATAAAAGAAACAGAGAATAAACTTGTAAGATTTATCTATCAGTTGTCAATATATCAGTCAATGATTTTGTTTGAATTTGTGATAAAAGTTTTCATTCGACACATAAAATGGTTGTCTTTAAGTTTATTTTATTGATTAGTATTTTAATTGTTGTCATCTCTAAAAGCAATTGTTTGCCGAACCTATTATTTATAATTATTGACGATTTGCGGCCAACTCTTGGGGCTTATGGCGATCCCATTGCTATTACTCCAAACATTGACCAAATTGCAAATAATGGAATTGTATTCTCAAATGTATTGGCTCAGGTCTAGAGTCAAATACCTCCTATAAAATTTTTGTATTAATATATTGTATTAATATAGCAATCATTATGTGCTCCGAGTCGTATATCTTTACTCACTTCTAGAAGACCCGATTCATTGCATTTATATGACTCTCATTCTTATTGGCGTAAAAGTGTTGCGAACTTCACTTCTTTACCCCAATATTTCAAACAATTCGGTTATTTTACTCAAAGTGTGGGAAAGGTTTTTCATCCAGGAATGTATTTACAATATTTATATCAATTTGATAATTGATTCATAAATTCTTTTTTTACAATAATAGGAATAGTATCGAATCATAGCGACGATTACCCCATCAGTTGGTCAGAGCCAGCATTTCACGGCTCAACTGAAAAATATAAAATGTCAGCGGTTTGTCCCTCAAACGACGGACATCTCTATGCAAATATTGTTTGTCCGGTGGATATCGATCGACAGCCCGAAAGAACTTTACCCGACATTCAGTCCACAGAATTCGCGATTGATTTTATTCGTCGTTTCAACAAAAGTGAAGGAAAACCTTTTTTCTTAGCATTAGGTTATCATAAGCCACACATTCCTTTGAAGTGTCCCAAAAAGTATTTAGATTTGTATCCCTTCTCTGCTATAAGTTTAGCCAAAAATCAATTTTTGCCCAAATATTTACCAGAAGTGGCATACAATCCATTCACTGACTTAAGGGCCAGACATGACATCCAACAATTGAACCTCACTTTTCCTTTTGGTGTTATTCCTCAATACTTTCAGGTTTAGTATAATTATCAAGCACAAACATCATAAGAATTTAATAATAACAATTTCATTTATCTAAAGTATTATATTTTTGTATTTTAGTTATTTTTATTACAATTCTTTTTTGATTACCTAGCACACAAGCAAACAAGTAAACACAACTAACTCCAATATTTTTCTATAGAAATATATTCGTCAATCATATTATTCTTGTGTTTCATATATCGATGATCTAATCGGACAACTTTTACTTGAAATCAATAAAAAGGGGTTATATAGCGATACTATGATAGTTTTATTAGGAGACCATGGTAAGTTATATTTTATCTTTTTTTTCATTGAATAACGAGTAAAATATTATAGAAAAAGTTAAGACATTTAGGAATTGGTGAACCAAATTAAACAACAGTTTATAAATCATATTTAGAATTGTTTTGACAACTTTTCAAAAGAAAACTAAATCTTTGTATTCGTTGCAATCATTTGTAATCATTTTTTTGGTTTCACTTCAAAGTAAAGAAAAATAGTCTGACATTATGTTAAACGAAACAAAAGTTAATGAATGAAAATATATGAGACTTAAAATGACATAAATCTTAAGCGAATAAACTGTCACTGAAAACGGTTCACATTCTCTACAAAATCTTAAATTATTTCAAATCCAGGACTAAATGCAACAAAACTATCACTACTATTACTACTGAGAATATAATTAATTTGAGAAAATATTTTCTTCTGAGAAACCATTAATTAATTTCAATTCTTTTACTCTATATTAAGACAAAACAAAGATTTTCAGTCAATTAATCAAAAATATCGACATTTGTTTAGACATAAATCAATTGTACATAAGTTTAAGAATTACTACAAAAAAGGGATCAAAAGAGAAAATTTGTTCAAAATTTTATGATTATTTGTCAAATTTTATATTATCACCATGATCATTTTCTTGATATCTCATAAAGTACAAAAGACC
The DNA here is from genome assembly GCA_034700165.1 of Galumnidae sp. Gr-Ori-00277. NCBI lineage: Eukaryota > Metazoa > Arthropoda > Arachnida > Sarcoptiformes > Galumnidae > Galumnidae sp. Gr-Ori-00277. Next base: position 10,397 of record JAQIXI010001539.1, on the reverse strand, counting down.
TTATCGATAAAATGAATATCTCCTTGCTCAAATAAATTGGTAACAATTAGTTTTATTGAAATAATAAAAGATAATAACATTTACATCATATGATTAGTTAATTAAAATTTTATAAAAATAATGGTTAGGTTTGGCTTTGGGTGAACACCAGGAATGGTCCAAATATAGCAACTTTGATATCGCACTGAAAGTACCGCTTATTATTTCTTTGCCAAACAATGTCTCAACTTTTCGTTATACAAATCCATTGCATCTAAAATCTGGACCGAAAACAAACCCAAATAGTGGGCAAAAAATAGAAGAAATGATTGAACTGGTTGATATATTTCCTTCATTGGCAGAGTTGGCCTCATTGAGTGTTCCACCCATTTGTCAAGAAAATACAACTCAACTTCTTTGTACGGAAGGCTTATCTTTTAAACCATTAGTCTTTCGGTGGAATATATCTAAACCAAAGTGGAAGTCATTTGTTTTCAGTCAATATCCTCGACCCAGTTTTAAACCTCAACAAAATAGTGATCAACCATTGCTTAAAGATATTAAAATAATGGGTTATTCTATGAAAGGCTCTCATATCCGATATACCGAATGGATTGCTTTCGATCCCAAAACCTTTACTAAAAACTGGTCACAAGTTTTTGGTCGCGAACTTTATTTCGGTGAACAACAAAACTATAATTTTGCGGAAAACAAAAGGTTTAGAAAATTTGTTCGAATGCTCTCAAAAATATTAAGAAATGGATGGAGAGAGCAATTGCCTCATCCCTAACCATCCCTGACCATCCCTAAACCATAATAAACTCAATTTGACTAAAATTTCTTTTGTTTCCATTAAGACTTAAATGCTATCATATTAGAGGCCTAAATCTGACCGGAACTGATCTTGGCCAAAATATTTTAAGTCTCTGTCTCTGTCTCTGATAGAGTTGGGCCGAAGTTATCACTTTAAAGAAAAAATTATTTTTAAATATAAAATATTAGCGAAAAAAATATTTAAAAATGTTTTATATGACCTAAAGTTAAGGCCCTAAACTATAAATGTTATATAAAAAATATCTTGCTTATTTATTTATATTCGTAAAAACTTATCTGTAACCTAAAAGTTTATAACTTGGATTCTATGATAAGTCATGTACTTGGTTAATCTTGGTGGACATTTATCATAGTTTAATTTGAACCCAAACTCATCCATATATTGTCTATGGGAGACATAAGTTGAAGGCACCAAGCTCATTTTCATAGTGCCTTTGCCCACACTCAGGTTAACCCATACTTTGATGAAACTCTCAAATTTGATTTTATAAATCTATTTATTTATTTTAACTCTTTGGATGACATCAGAAGCGGTAAAAAAAGACATTTCGGGAAACATTGAGACAATTTCTATAAATATTTCTTAAATCTCATAAACTGGAAGTTTAGACAACACTAGAGTCTAGACATCAGAGAATTGGTTTTTTGAAAGAAGTCGTTATTTATGGTTAAATGAGTGAACAATTGAGACAAAGACTCCATTTCTGGATAAACAATCCGTTGTTTCAAATTTGATTTATTAATCAAAAATTTAATTGAAATCCAAATAAATATTAATTACTTATATATAATAAAGTTTATAATAAGTTTATATAATTTGGTTTTTTGGGAAATTTGTGTCTTTACTGCAACCAAAGCATTGACTCCTTTGAAATGTCTGTCAGGTATTTAACATTAAATTATATTCAAATCATTTTAATAATAAAAATGTCATTTAAAGCGCTTCAATGGAAGACGAAGACGTCCTTCAATTACTTACCGGTGAAGATGAGTTCGATGCAGACATCGATGAAATGGCAGAAGAAGAGCTTCTCAGAGATGATATCGTGACCACTGATATCAACAAAAGTCAGACAAATATTCAAAACCAAAACAATGTTTCTGTGAATAAATCTTTGGATGACGAGGAAGAGGAAGACGAAAGAGACAGCGCTCGCAGAGGAAGGTTTAGATCTGAAAGAATTATGTCTTTGGCGTCTGTTCCCACCCGAAGACGTGAAATTCCCGACAGTTTGGAATCAATTAATGTAAAGATTGACAAAAATAACGATAAAAATCAATACAATAGAAGACATAATTCTCAACAAAAGTATCGAAATTTCAAACAGAACTCAAGTAATGGCTCTCAAAATCAAAGACAAAACAATTTTAGAGGCCATAAGGGTTTACTCCCTCTTCCAAACCAACCGATAGGACAGGTGTCACAACCGCAGCAAAGAATGGCTTTAATGCACCAAAACTTTTACGGCCAACAAATGCCAAATAATTCTAATCCAATGAATACAATTCACGTAAATCCACACTTTAGAGCCAGAGTTCCCAATTTCGATCACATGTCTCAAGGGGTAAGACCTCTACAGTCAACGGACACTACGAGGTTACCATCGAATGCATTTCAAGGACCGCCTCATTTCCCCCAACAAACTGTTAATAACTCACAACAAATGCTTTATAATCAGCCAATGAATCCCTTCAGACCTCATTGTATGTCAACTAATCATATGTTTAGTGAACAAAACCGGCCACAAATGGCCCCTTCATTACAACCACCACTACAAACATCACTGCAAACATCACCACAACAATCAGTTATGCATCCAACTCAACCTCACCATCAAATTGGGGTCAGTCTCTCAGTTCTCTAATTTGTTGTCTTTATTTATAAAATGATTTGCTTACAGATGGACAGAATGGACACTCAGTGGAGACCGACATCTGTTCCGACAGCATTTCAAATGCACCCTAATTTAGGACAACCGATGATGTCTCAACAAATGGCTGTCAACCGACCAATGAATGCAAATAATATGTTGAGCGGAACGACACAACCAAATTACAATCCGGGTTACGAACCCTTTCCCAATTACCAATCAAATCAAACTTTACTAATGACTCCAACTGGAGGTCAGCCATCATTTCAAGTCCAAAACAATATGAGTCATCCCTATCAACCGATGGTTAACCAAAGATTTCCGATTCATCAAAATTTTCCCAATAGAATGGGATTCGGTTCACAACCACAACATTTTCAAAACACTAATCAACAGATGATTCCAAACAATTCTATTAATCAAATGACTCATCCAATGAAGTCATCAAATGTTATGAATAGAAATGACATTCGATTTGATAATAATCAGAGACCTTATAAGCCATTAGTTGGGAATAACGAACAAAAATCTGATGTAATAAAAGCGGCACAAATGAGAACAAAACGCGCCAAACAATTATTGACAAAAAAACAACAAAATGTCAAAGAAGTACAGATCGTAAAAAATTCTTTGACTGCAATGCCTTCGAATAGTATTTCTCAAATTCAAAACAAAGTAATAGAAGATGAGGTCGGAGTCGATGAAGAGTATAAGAAAAAATTAGAACAACAAAAACGTCTTCGAGAAGAAGTTTTGCGCCAAAAAGAAGAGCGTCGAAAAGCAATGGCAGCCCAAAGACTCAAAGAATCGGAATTTAAGTCAGGTTTGCAAACAAATAAAAGTGTGGAATCAAAAAAGAGTCCAGTGAGGAGTCAACCGCAACAACAAATCGCCACTTTGTTAAATCGCTCCCCACAACCGACCGGCCCTTCAAAGCCAGTCCCTAAACGAATGGTGAAACCTATTTCTTCTGATAAAACTAAACCAATTATCAATCGATTGGTTGTCGTTAATGTCAATCAGAATCAGAAGCGATCGGTTCTTATTAAAGGTTTGGCCGCCTCTACAACAGAGAACACTCTCAGAAAATTATGTAAACCTATCGGTGTGATAGAGTCGTGCAAAATTTGTGTTACCGGTGGCCAAAAGACGGCAACCGTTACTTTCGTTCGATCACAAGACGCCATACAATTCCAGAGCAAATATGAACGAACTTTACTCGATCTCTCCATAATTCAAGTTTCACTCATTTGGTTTGTTTTCCATTACTTTAGTCGGGGGTATTTTTTATGTGACCATCAATTCCTTATTTATTGAATCGTTTTCGACTAAAAAATGGGTCATTCCTTTAGTTTATAGAAATATTCAGTACTTTTATTGAAAGATTTTTATTAAACTTATTCTTATAAATATTCTCAGGAAATGATAGGAAATATTTATTTATTTATTTATTTAATAACTATAAGTCCTTTTAAATAGTTTTATATTTATTTTTAATAGATTTGCCCCAAATTTACAGATTTTTATTTCTTTTTTATAGTCAACCCTTTTTCAGTCAAACGATTCAATTTTAGCCATTTTTTTGTTAAAAAGTTCTTAAATGACTCCGTTTTTACCAGAGATTGTATTAATGAGAGAAATATACATAAAATAACTCTTAAGTAATAATTTGGTAAAACTTATACTCGTTTTGACCGAAACTCAAATATTTTTACTTTTTCTAAAATGTAGTCATCATTTCAAAGAGTATTCGAAGAATTTTTTCCTTAATTCACAAATTTTTGGAAAATCTTTAATAAATTGTGGTTTTCATCAATAAATTGATTTTAAGGAAAAAGGGATTCATTAAAATTTAGTGCAGATTTAGATAAGTTATAAACAGTTCTCGATAATGAACTTCTAAGGCTGGCTTTAATACATGAGACAAATATATTGCAATTTATAAGACATTGTTTTATATATTTTGGGAAAATATTGTAAAATCAATTTTTCTTAAAAATACATTTGTATTATACAAATGTATAATAAAATGTTAAAAATTCTCATTTATTAAACCCAACCTTAAAATTAGATAATTGATTATCACTGCTTATATAAAATTTTAAACCGAAACCAAACTTTAGAGTGAATTTATAAAAATTATTCATTAATTTTTTTTAAAACAAATTAAGTTCAAAAAAGAGCCAAATATTATAAAACTATTATATAAATATTTAATGAGTAATCGATGAAAATTTTATATGAAATTTTGAAATTGAGTTAAATTTTCAGTGAAATTTTGAGAAACTTTTAAATTTTAATTTTAAAACTAAATGAAACCCTTATTATTAATAAGTTATTAACGTTATTAACACTATTAACTCATTGAAAAAAAATCTTTGACTCTCTGTTTCTCGCATTGCATTCGACAAAAAGCAAAGTTACAGAACTGTAATTAATTTGACTCAATTTATTTCAATTTTAGTTAAATATAAAATAGCAATAATTTCGTAAATTAGATGATTTCAGTGAATATAACTTTTAATAATTTGATGTCTAAATCAGTTTCTTTAATGAAAATGTGATCAAATCAGTGATTGTAGTCATTATAGTCATCATAATTAAAGTTTCACTAAAATAAATGACAATTAAGTGAAATATAATTTTAATGCTTTAAATGAAAATTTGAATACAAATGGCGTTATATTGGCCTTCATTTTTGAAAACATTCCCAAAATTAACGAAACGTTACTAAAAATTTTGCTCAAATTTCACCAAGTTGTTATTAACATTCTTATTTAAGAGTTATTGCATTCATTATATTTGATTACCAGTTATTAACTTCAAAATATATTTGAAATTTTTATTCTTTGTTATTGTTTAAAAGGTATACAAATTATAATTAATGATATATTAAAACTTTGAAATGTGCATGTTCAAATCTTATGTAAGCAATTGGCTCTTCATTCACATCTCATATACATCTCTGATTATATCAATTCTATTGTTATGTTTATTATCAGTTCGTAATTCATTACAAAAAGTGAAACATTTTTTTTTGTAAATTTTAATATTAATGTTAATTCTTGTGTCCATATTATGCCTCAAATATCGGTCCTAAGGTTGTAAAGTTATGTGTATTTCTCTTGAATACAATTTTTGGTTGTTTTGAAAGAAGCAAAACAATACGTTTCACCGAAAGTCGTTTCATTAAAATTTAATCGAATATTAGGTTATTATAAAATATTCGATACTTTCTTCGATCAGTTTCTTAAAGTTGAGGACAATTTGATAAACGATTTTTGGGGAAATGATAGCAATTCAACCAAAGTATGAGCGCTTGTCTGGCGCTCAGATATGGGCTAATATTTGTTCCCTTTTGGATGAAAAGATCATATGATTGGAAATTGTATTTTAAAAATCTAAAACTGATTTAACTATTTATGAAAGCAATGGATATAAGTTATCATAATATGATATTTACTTTTATTTTATTCTTTCATTAATTATTAATGTATTGAAGGAATTTATCCCATTTCTGGACAGTGAGGCGCACATACTTTGGTCCTCTATTGTAGGTTAAGGGTTGGGTCTACTTTAGTTTAGGGATCAGATGTTAGAAAATTACCCCCAATTCTCAAAACTGACAAAAATACCCAAAATTGGTTGCAATCCATACCTTTTCAAATGTTTTTATTACATTTACGGAATTTCTTAGTGGTAGCCCCACAACAACCCCCATAACAACCCCCACAACAACTTTGTTTAATCCAATTATTAGACTATAATAGTTATCCTGGGATTAGTATTTCGGGAATAAGTTCGAAATCAATTCATATACAGTCTGGAACCGATTTTAGTCAACCGTCATATAGTCAAACCTCGGTTTTGGTCAATGGTTTTCAAAGTTTTTTCAAACCTTTCCGATGGAAGTCTTAATGTTATGGAGACTCGATTTAAGTCAAACTCAATTTTAGTCAATGATTTTCAGAGCCATCAGTTGACCAAAATCGGGTCCCAATTGTATTATTTTCAACAAAGAATATTAGGAAGAATTTATTAAATATTTGATTATTTTATTATTATGATCTAGGAACGTCTATGTAGTTGTGAATTTCTCGGGTAATCTAAGTTATTAAGGCCAAATCTGTGATGATCTAGTGACTAGATTCTAGTCAGAATAAAGAAGTTATTGACAAATGCTCTTATCTAAGAACTAGAAATGTGTGAACTTAACTAATTAAATGCTAAACCTCTTAGAGTGGGAGAACTTATGTCTCAACTTTGACTTATTTAAACAAAAAGAGCTTATAATGAAAGAGAGGTTTATATCCCTTTTGAAGCATTTTTTCTATAGAATGACGTAAATGTAATAATTATTGATTTGTTGCAAACCTTTTGCCAAATATTAATATATTTTAATTTTATAAACAGAAAACACTTATACTGTGCCAAAAGGCACTGTTATTAAGCCAAACCTCGGTATAATTCGGCCCATTTTGAAGGCAATCATCGCTTTATGAGGAAACGACTAATTTATTTGTAAATTATTTAATTAAAATAAAATATGCAAATAAAATGTTAAATAACAGCACTTCTCAAATAATTGACTAACGAAAGCGATTCATTAAACTCTTGCGAAAGTCTATTCCACAGCTCTTCAGTAAGTTTTGATAACTGTTGGCAGCGATTCTTCAATTCTTCATTTATTATAATGTCTTCGAAATGGATTTTAAGGAAAAGACCTAAATATGATTGAATTAAATCAAAATCTCGAAGACTTTTTAGACCAAATTCGATGCCATTTAAGAAGAATAGCAATAAATCTGAAGAACCGTTTAATTGTGTTGAAAGCGAACGAATTTCTGCATCAATAGATGACTGACCCATTGATTTGAGGCCTTCCAAAACTGGTTTGAAATCTGAGTTATTATTACAAGAAATTAAAAGTTCGCCGAACATTGAAATTGGTTTCAAATTTTGAATAATATGAGAGTCTTCGGATTTGTCGGTCATTTTAGAGGAGTCTTCGATAAAAAACTTGGGTTCAATTCCGGCGACAGTCGGCAAAAAGAAGGGCGCGTTTTGTGGTTTTTGGAGCACTTCTTTAGGTTTGTTTCGTTTCTGAAGAGAATTATTAATTAAATGAGAAAACTATTAAATAAGACTCACTTTAATTAAATCTAAATTCAAGAGATTTTTCCACTTCGAGTCCGGAAGAGTGGATAAACTGATTAAATCTTCAGTTAATTGTTCGGGTGATTTATATATAAAATTCTGAGTGATATCCATTTGTTGATTAGTGTCTTCTTTATGGCACTCAATATTAAGCTCATTATCCACTTCCTCCTCCTCTTCATCGGTGCGGATGACTGGCATCGATAATAAAATCGGTTCCGTTTCTTCAGAAATTGGGTGCAAAGAAAGTGGAGAATAAAGGGATATATTGGCCCACAAATAGATGCCTAAGTTATCGGAGTGGGCGGTCGCCAAAAACTCTCCGTTTGGGGAAAAAGTTAGACTAACACAAGGAGTGGTCACACGAAATGCATCGATCATTAGACCGATCGGCAAATCCCAGACTCGAATAATTGAATCTAAGGAAGCAGTGATGAGCCAACGGCTCTCATTATTGAAGACCATATCTGTAATGCGATCCCTATGAGGGCCAAACACTCGGATTATTCGACGCGTTTCGCCGTCGACTATATTCACATAAAAGTTATCCAAAGAGACGGCTATCAAAAAACTTTAATCAAATTATTAATTGATAGATGAAAAGTTATGGCCAAACCTTTCTTTATGAATAACCAATTGATTGATCGATGCATTCATTCCTATAGTCTCCAAAAGTTGTGTTCCTTTGAAGCGCCAAAATTTGAGTTTGGAATCATTGCCACCACTAATGACATATTGGTTGAGAGAATCGCTGCCAACACCTCTAACGGGTCCGTCGTGTGCTTTCTGTCCATACGTTGCTCTATGAATACCTGATTGAATATTAAAGCGATCGATGTGTCCACTATTATAACCAATTAATACAAAATTCCCACAAAAACTGAGAGAAACGCACTTTTTGTCAAAAAGAAAAAAATTATTGACTCAAAGAAATTCATTTCTAAATGAATACCTTCGCCACTATATTAAGTTGTCCGCGAAAACGGGAATGAAGTAATTTGTGGTCACCCATTTTACAGTTATTAAAGGACCAGGTGGTCACCAAATTCAAGTTTTGATGACAGGCAGCGATTCCGTCCCACTCTTTTTCACGCATTGTTTCTAAAATTTAATTCAAATTTAATTCAAAGAAAATTAATATATAAATACCAGCCGTGAAGTCAATAATGGGTTTCATTTTATGGGTATCTTTTCGGATGCCTTTCTTTTTTGATATTTTTCTATTATAAGAAGCGATTCCAAGATTTTTATTCAATCGCTCAGAAAATATAGAAAATGCTCTCAAACTAGAGTCAAGTCCTGCGCTCAGCACATATTGTCCTTTGGAGCCATGAAAACGAATTTTGGTCGGAGGCTTCGTATGACCGTCGCGTTGGTATAATATTCTGGCCGTTCCGTCCGAAACATCAAAACACCAGACCTTAAATTAAAGGGAAATTTTGTTTAGAACTTAAATCAAAGAATTTTCTAATACTTTGAGAGAATTGTCGGTAGAATTGGTTATAAGAAGTGGTTGTTTATCAACAAAAGTTGTGCCAACAATGGGTCCGGAATGGCTGTACATCATTTGTGTCTCTAAACGCTTGCGCTCGAGATTCCAAACGGCTAAATGACCCGAATCTGATGTCGAAACCAAAAAGGGCTGTCCATCACTTCGAAAAGAAAGGCTGTGAACGGGTCCCCACTCCTGTCTGAACTTCATTAAAGTTAAGTCTTCTTTTATATTATGAATGAAAATGAATCCGTTTTGTAAACCGATGGCAATGACATCAATTGCTGGCGCCTGACTCAAGTGAGTCACACAACTCTCCCAACCATTAAAAGTATAGATCAGAGTTTGTGTTCTGATATTCCATAATTGAAGCGATCCCTGACTCGAACCGATCAGTATTTTATTGATATAAGTCGATGGATGTAAGAGTGCTGTCATTTTAAATGACTCTTCATTGAAAGGAAGGGTTAAAATCATTTCTTGGGTACGAATTTCCCAAATTCTCAAAACATTTTCGGAGTCAATCGCTATTAAATGCGGACCAAAAGGAAGTATTTGTTGAACACTTCCAACACAACCAACAAATGATTTCGATTTCTGTTCATAAAATGTGTTTAACTAAATGAAGACAAAATTAGTCTCATTATTACCCATTTGTGTCCGTACTTCCAACCAAAGATCTGGTTATCGGCAGAAGTGTAGACAAATCGGGAATCACTGCTCAGAACTTTAATATCATTTGAATGGGAAACGCCTTAAACAAAGTTTTAAAACAATTATTAAATGATAAGAAAACTTAAATGAATTACAGCTTTCGATTAGTTTTAATTTGTGGTCAAAAACCAAAAAAGTGTTGTTTGTGGCCGTAATTATTCGAATTTCATTTAATTTGTCGATATATCTGACGATATGCGGGATATTTGACGAAACAAAACCCACACTTTTGTAGCCCTCAAATATTCGACTGTTTTTAGACATAACTTTAATTAAATAAAACTCTAAACAAATTAAATAAAACTTTTGTTAAACTTTTAAAACAATTTTGTTTACGAATTGATTTAAAT
>JAQIXI010001538.1:0-13233 GCA_034700165.1 Galumnidae sp. Gr-Ori-00277 | reverse complement strand
ATTTGTTTTGTTCCCAATTCTATTCCATTCCTCTCTGAAAATAGGATCAAAGAGTACACAATAATTGTTATCTTAATAAACATTAATTAAAATTCAAACACTGGTCTCAATCGATGAGTTGATACCAGTCTTGACATTATATAATAATTAAATAATTTGACTAATATTTTATTATAAAAGTATTTATATATTATATATTCTATAATAATAGTATTTATAGTATAAATACAATTGAAAATCGATAGAAATCAATATTAACCCGATTTTACTTAATATTATGGTTTCGTTAATATTATACATTCAGTCAAACATTCTTTTGCTTTGATTTAATGTATTTGACTTTTTAATAGATCAGTGATTTTCAATGTTTAGATAAAGTAATTATTTTAATACTTTTAGTCTAATTTTATTTATAAATTCATTAAATGATAAGAAATTTGTTATAACTTTTGTAGAAAAGTTATAATCGTTTAAATGAATTGTTTATAGAGTATTGAATAAATGTGTTCTCATTTAGTTTATTAATATTCATATTTTCCTCAAATCTTTTTCTAATAAATGAATGGAATTTATACTTTCGAACAGTTTTTGAAAATCTCTGTGAAAAAAATATGAACAAGTTAAAAAGTATATAGTAATGGTTAGTTAATAGAGTTAGTTCTCAATACTATCGATTCATAACTGTATTTATTTTCAACGAATGAATAAAAACTCAGAAAAATTCAAAATTCATTAAAAATAAAATCTTAATTATATTTAACGATTGAAAACCATTTGTCGGGAACACAAAGAAAGTAGTCGTCCATCGCTTCACAAAACCTAACTCTATAAACGTCGGGCTGTACTATAGTTGGTAGCCTTCCCTGACTGCCCACTGACTTGACTACTGATTCGATTTTCTTATCCCAAGTAAAGGGACGGATATAATCAATAATTCCAACGACAAACTGGTGACTGTTGTCATCGATTCCCACTAATAGAGAGTAATCCATAACAGAATGAGAGGACAGAAAAAGTGAATCGTTATCAATGGCTGCGGTTAATATTGCTTTAGAATGTGAGTGAACATAAAGAGGACAGTCACACGTCATTTGCATTAAATTCTCATCTAAGAGTACAATTTGATCGGACTTTACATTAGGAGAACTGGTATTAACTAAACGATTTCGTGTCGATCCCTTCAAATCAAACTTTTGAGTGATATTACACTTATAAAAGAGATTCTCCATAACTAACAAATATAGTTTTGAGGCGCTATTAGTCGACGTATTCTTATAACTCGTTCGGTAAATGCCAACAATTCGGGCTAAAAGTGATGGACGCGATTCCTCGATAGCATGAGTGCAATACTCGAAATAATAGTTCGCTATATTTAGAAAAGACTGTAATTCCAATTTTGACATTTCTTTTAGAATAAAGCGATCGTTAAGACTCTTGCAAAAAGTTGAGCCCGATTTGCCTCCTCTGGCTTTCCATGGAATACAATTAGTGAGGGAACGGGTATAAAGTTCTTCGCCATACGACGATCCGAAAATATTTGCTCTGAATTTTCTGAATTGTTGGGCGAAATACACACAACAATAAAATCTTGTGGTCGAGTCGTTGTATTGTACGTCAATGTGTTGTGATATTGGATTCGAAGACACTTTACTCGTCGACAACTCATTTGTGGTCTCTATGTCTGAAGTAAAGGTCAATTTCCGTTTATTCGCAGGACTTGAATTTTGACGCAATAATTCACTCAATTGTCGCTCATATTCAGTACTTGTCAGCGCATAAGCAATGATAGAGCCCGGGTCGTCATCTTTTACAATAAAATCCATGTCTTCCTTATAATTAGGCAGAAGATAGTGTTCACTCAAAGGGAACGGATTATTAATCGTTAAATTATTTGCATTTGAAAGAAGTTCTTTTAAAATTTTCTTAACAGTAAAGGGCGTCGATTCCACTTTCGGTACAGAAGATAGAGAACTATTGACAGACTTGGGATCGGAGCCATTCATTACATTAACTGATTTCAATGATTGGTTGTCTTCTTGTTTATCATCTTTAGAATCGTGGATATTATAAACGGCATAATTATCACAATTTGCTTCGAATTCGACAGCATTTTCGAGACATTCGTTAATTCCGATATCGACATCATATCCATAACTGGAAACGGAAAGAGTCGGACCATTTTTCAAAACTTTGCCTCCATTTTCACCCGAAGGTCTCTCAATTATTATATTCTCTAAAGCTTTAATGGTTTCTTCGCATTCTTTTTCCTGTTCTTGAATGCAAGCCTTCAATACTTCATTAGTATTAATATCAGGTTTGACTTCAGTACTGCCTAAAAGTGATGTCGCACTTGAAATGGAAACCGTTCTCGAGTTGGCACCACTCTCTTCTGCGATAAAAGAATTATCGTTTGGTGTATTAATTATCTCTTCATTTTGAAGAGTAGAGGGAATGGATGTCTTCGACGAAATATTTGAAATAATTGTTTGAGAGGCGGTCTTTGACGACAGCTTTTCTTCTCTTTTCTTATTTGCAACGAAATCATTGATTTTCAGATTCCAATCAACAACAGATTCTGCGATTAATTTCTTCAATTGAATTAAAGAGTCTTCGAGTTTGTAAACAATAGTGTCGTCAATAACTTCATTGCCATAAGAAGTGAGAGTTAATTGGATTTCTTCAATTTTTTGTCTAAAAATAGCGCGTTCTTTGGCTTCGATTGTTTTAAATTCATTGACAATTATCTCATATTTAGTGCCATTAGTTTCGTCTCTAATTGAACACAACTTTTCTAAAATTAATGAATAAATTTCATATCCTTTTATAGCGATTTGTTTCAAATCTTCGATAAAAGAAGTTTTACAAAATGTGTTGCAGTGAATAGCGATTCGAGTGGGCGGTAGTGTTATGTCATGGATTTCAATCGGCATAAACTTAAAACTGGCCACAACCTGCTTATATGCAAAGAATTGGAAGTGATCCCTATGGAGGGAATGTTGAAGACAAGCCACTGAACTGGAAGTGGCTCTTCGTTTATAGTTCACTCCGTAAAACTTTAGTTCGAGGTATTTACCGAAAGACAATAACCAAGAATCTTGAGAAAGGGTTGAATATGGGGTTCCTGTCTTACACTTTTGGCACCAGGACCAGGTTATGATAGAATCGTTGGCCGCTTCCACTTTCTGTTGTAATTGTCTCAACACAATGAGAATACAACCATTTGAGTGAACAAATCGTCGGACGTGTTCTATCATTGGAGTCGAACAGTTAGGAGACGGACAGGTATATTGCGGTCGAAAGCAATATCTTTCAAGAAAACCCCCTAAAGGTATGTCATTTGTGCCATAAAAGTTCATATCTATAATCCATGGCTTAACGCAATAATTGGGAGCATTAGTTGAGGCGTAAGAGAAACTCGAGAAAAGAACCGGTAATTGTTGGTGACATTTAGGGTTTAAAACATCTATTTTTGTCAAATTTTCAACACTTTCTTCACTAAAATCATCCGAAACTTCAATTTCTTTAGAATTTTTTGATTTGAAATTTGAAGAAACGTTTAGTCGGTCTAAAAAGGGTCCGTTTGCGCGAAAATCTGCAACCAATGACTTTATTTCATATGAATTGGCATTAATTTTGATATTACGAGTTAGGAGCGGATGCTTTTTAGTAGTGATCACTTCCATTGGAGAAAAAGTCTCTCTATTTCTTAAAGAGTTTTCAACTTTTAAAAGTTCATCAGTTTTGGAATCATTTGATTCAAATCTTTTGGACCAAATTATTTCCGAATTAAAATATTTCCTTATTTTCGATTCATTACCGGAATTAGTCATCAAATAAGGCAAAGGAATCGATACAAAGGGTGAACAACTCAGTTGCAATTTTGTCAAATAATGGCTTAATTTTGCGGAGAGTACTGAAAGAGGATCTTCTTTTACATCTGAGCCGTTGACCGGCGATAATATATCTTTAGTGGCGTTTGAAGCCATCGAACGTAAGGGGTCTGAATTGTCGTCGACCAAAATGGATGAAATATTTCTAACTTTTGGTTGACTTTCTCTAAGCTCTGAATTTTCTATATTTGAAGTTTGGTTCTCTTTATTGAATATTGTTTCTAAAGGATAGCAGTACTCATCCATAAGGAAAGACCTCTCGAGCTGCCAATTAAAGTCAGAAAAGACCATAAAAGAACAGATCGATTTGATTTTTTTAAGTTCTTCAAGAGTTCCGCCTCTCAATAGAACAGTACATCCCAATTGTGGGGGACAGCCATCCAAATACATAAGAGTTTTTTGATTAAAAGTTTGTAAATAAAATTTTTGACAAATTCCGAGCTGTGGAACACCTATTTGTGCGTCGAGTGATGACACGATTGAGGCTCCAGTAAAACGTGATATCCTTTCAATGACAACAGGTTTGACATTACAAACTAGAGTTATGCCGTTCTCTAAAAGCATTTCCCTCGCAATTCTAGAAACGGTCTTTTCTACAAGAATGAGGTCGGGCTGATAAGAACAGATCTTTGCCACCAAATTTTGAATGTATTCGTTTTCCTGAAGTAAAACGTTGTCTAAAAGAGTTAATTTCTTTTCATATCTTTGATAAACGATAGGACACGAAAGCAATAGAATTCTCGGATGTATTAATGTTTGTCTCATTTTGCGATTTACAACATTTTTTGAGATAACGACTCCACTTATGATTTGGCAGTCATTCTTCACTCCATTTGGAATGGTTTTAATTTTGACATAATTCCTGACATCCATTTCTTCAAAATCGTTGTGAGAGTTGGGCCGAACCACTAATGAGATTTTGTTCGATATTTTTTGGATAATATTGAGCCAATTCAGAGATAGCTCTTCTTCTTCCAAAAGTTGAGTCAACAGTTTATTATATAAATGATTATAAGAAGCGTTAAGTGAATCGTAAACTATCTTTTCCTCAGTTCCTTCTTTAAGTGATCCCCAATTAGTAGAGGTAGTAGTGGTAACTCCAAACTCAATACTCATATCATCGTTTATAATGGGTTTGACTTCTCTTTTTTCTTCTGCAAATTTATCGTTAATTTTGTTTTTGTTGGCTTTACTGATGGAAACTCTATCTTTTTCGAAGTCCAGTTCAATATCATATGTTGAAGTAGAATAAGCCATACGTCGCGGAGAAGGCTTTTTATCTCTTATAATTGGTTCGGATGCGTTACTTTCATTACTTTCAAATAAATCGGACAAAGAGTCAATTTTATCAAAACTAAGAGAATCGCTGTCGTCGTCATTGATTTCTTTGACCCAAAGGGGTTCGCG
Source organism: Galumnidae sp. Gr-Ori-00277 (assembly GCA_034700165.1). Taxonomy (NCBI): domain Eukaryota; kingdom Metazoa; phylum Arthropoda; class Arachnida; order Sarcoptiformes; family Galumnidae; species Galumnidae sp. Gr-Ori-00277. The sequence continues at coordinate 7,936 of JAQIXI010001538.1, read as the reverse complement.
AGACGTCTCATCACTTCTTAATGGCATCACCTCATCGTCTGAATGATCGTTACTTTTGACAATAGTTTTATAACTACCAAAAGAAGAAAAGCTATGGAGAGGCGATGGCGTAGTCTTATTCAGTGAATCCCTTTCTACTTCCAAAACCATAGACTTTGGTTTTGCATATTCTTCTTCGCGAAAACCTATGGAACCCTTTCGCCGAAGAGAATGAAAAGAATGCGAACCCAAAACACTTGAAGACATTTGTTCAGTGGTTTGCAGTGAAGAGTCGTTTTGATCAACGGATGAATTAATGGCAATACTTTTAGATAAAAGAATTTCACGAAATTGATTGAACTCAGAGTCTCTATTCATTGATTCGAAATCATTTGTCTTCTCATTAATGTATTGATTGACGATTTTGTGACAATAATTACAAGACCTGACCTGACCACCAATATTCAGACCAAGAGTTTTGGCATCTATTTCTTTATCACAACATTTGGTGCAAAATATTTGTCCGCAAATCCTGCAGTGATGTCGACGTCTTAAAGCCGTAAATTTTTCTCCGCAATCGTAACACTGTTTTGCATTGGAGTCAGACATCCACGGCGTTAACCGATCGCTGCCGTCGTGTCCCGACATCTTCAGCTGTTTTCGGACTCTTTTGACCAAAACATTAATGTATTTATTGTTTGAATTACTTATGTCTTGTGATTCAATTGATATGTTATCATTCGCAGAGTCTTTTCCTTCGGATGAACTCGATTTCACGCCAACCGAAGAGTTGGACCAATTAAATACTCTTTTAGGCCACCAAACACTCGAACTCTTCTTTTCAGTCATTTTATATATAATGAATTAATAATAATATGTATTTAATTATAATTTTAATTAAAATGAAAGACAAAACGCCTACAAATAATAGATTTTTAGAGTATTTTAACTTTTTATTGAAATAATAAGTCGTAAGACTTTTAAACCATAAGTTGTGTAAACAAATCATTTAAACATATGATTCACACAAATAATGTCTTCATTTATACTAAAAAGAATTCCCTAAAACTGTAATGAATGACATGTTTTCAAGTATTTTCTTCAAATGAAATGACGTTTTTATTGAAACTAATATTAATTTTAAGATATTTTGTGTTAACTTTTTGTTTATATTTTCAGTTTATTTAATGAATAATTATTTATCAAATTTAATACAAATTAAGTGAAAACAAAAGTTTAATTATTTGTAAAGACATTAATCTATTGATCAGTTCGTAAACAAAAGTCACGATTTATTTACTGAAATGCAATCAAAAGTTATGACTCGTTATCTTCAGTCGAAACCTGTTTCCCAAATATTCCGAAGTCTTTGTAACCAAATAGAAGTTCCACCGATTCGTGTCTTCATTAAAGTTTGAAATTTTAATGATTAAAACGTTTGTAATTTGAGTTTTTTCTTCAACAGAATCGATACCAAAACTTTGTCGACAGTTTAAGACTAACAGTAAGAGGAGGTTCAGGTGGACACGGAATGCCTAAATTTGGTGGAGTCGGTGGCAGTGGAGGTAATGTCTTCGTTGAAGCTGTCGATGGGGTCACTCTTAAAGAGCTTAAAAATAATAAGAAAAAAATGTTAAGCGCCGGTTCTGGAGAAGACAGCGCTCACTACAGAGTAATCGGCAAAACCGGTTCCGATCACATCATTAAAGTTCCCGTCGGAGTGACTGTTGTCTCAGAAAATGGCAGAACTTTAGGACATCTGAATAAAATTGGTGACAAAGTATTAGTAGCTCTGGGAGGGGTCGGCGGCAATACTTCCAATAACTATTTGGGAGTTAAGGGCCAGAAGCAGACCATTGTTTTGGATCTAAAACTAATCGCAGACATCGGTTTAGTAGGTTTTCCAAATGCGGGCAAATCGTCACTTCTGAAGGCCATATCTCGAGCCTCACCTAAAATAGCGAACTATCCCTTCACTACAATTAATCCAAACATTGGAGTCATGGAATTCGATGATTTAAGACAAATAAGTGTTGCAGATCTGCCCGGACTTATAGAAGGCGCCCACAATAACATAGGTTTGGGACACAGTTTCCTCAAACATATCGAAAGAACAAAGTTATTGGTGTTTGTTATCGATATAAATGGTTTTAAATATCGTCCGGAATGGCCCAAACGCTCCCCTTTGGACACATTCCTACTTTTGAATAAAGAATTAGAATTATATGACGACACTCTTCTCTCAAAGCCATCCGTTTTAGTTATCACTAAATTAGATAATAGAGAAACTGAAGACAAATATTTCAAATTTTTAGAGGATTTGAAAGATTTAAAATCCAAAGGAATCGAAAGTTTAAGTAATGAGTGCTTGAAATCAAACAAATTAATAGAATTCGATGAAGTAATTGGTGTCTGCGCTAAGAATGGACTCAATATCGATAGGTTTAGAAATTGTGTTCGCGATGTCATCGATTTAAATGAAGAGTTCACTAAACATGAGAGCAATGAAATCATAACTTTTCAATCAATTCAATCAAATGAAAGAAAATCCAAAGAAGAGATTTTTCTCATTTAATCGATTTATAAATTATTGTAATTTAAAATTTCATTCAATAAATAAAATTCATTTAAAAAAAAAGATTTAAAGAACTTTTGAATTATTGAGAAGAAGAGGGCATTACTCGCATTACTCGCTTTGGAAGTGTTGTTCCGTTTGTCGCCATAGAGTTGTGGCGTTACGTAAGTCCTAATGAAATGGCATTAATTTATAGCAAATCGTTTGAAGTGTATTCAGAGTCTGTCAGAGATGTGGAGCTGAGAGCGAGAGGCAGAGACAGAGTCAGAGTCAGAGCCCGTTACCAGTGATTCCTATCTGAGAAGGAAAACAACAAAAGCCCTGAACTACAGCTTTGACTGCAATTTCACTATATTTTTATGAATCGATTTTCTGTCAGAAAGCCTGAAGAAGAACATCGACTATAAGGGAAAGCCATCCATAGACGGATCGAAAACACAGTTATTGCAGACGAGAGCGCATACAAACATTGACAGACTTTCAACTCTCAAATGTTTATCAATTGGTTTGCCTCAACTCGTGACCACTTTTAGCCATTCCTTATCTGATAACTGATTTTAATAATTAATTAATTTGTTTGAAATCAAAACACAATTGTTTTGCAAATGAGACCAAAATTCTCTAAATTATTCATTAATTGTTTGGTTCAGATCTGATCTCAAATAACCAACGATTCCTTCCTTCGACTTCATTCTCTCATTTCAAACGTAAGTCTAATTAACTAATCCTTCATTTAATTATTGCTTTATTTTATTTCAATTAAATTAAATCTTAAATAATATATCGCTTATTGAAACTCTTTTAATGAATTAACCAAGTCATAATGAGTTTGGAACTTTTTTTTTGTTTACAACATTCTAATTCCAAATATAAAGAATTTATATTTATTTAAACTTAAAAAATATTAGAAATGTTTTCATAAATAATTCAATGAATCCCTTCTTTGAAATGAATTTAAATTTTAAACAAAAATTTTGTTTTATTTGAAACTCTCGAAGAATTTACTTAAAAATTCTGGAAATTATTTCAAAGAATGTCATCAAATGGTTAGTCATTAGAGTTTGTAAAACATATTTTATTATTTAATACAAGAAAATCCATTTTTGTCACTAAATTAGTAAATAGTATTTACTAATTCTTTTAGAAGACATTAATTCTTGACGAGATATACATCCCTTTCCCTTATAGTCGAAGTTAAATATTCTGAGTAATCCTTTTGAGAATTTTGTTTTTAATTAAATTTTTTGTCATTTAATTCCAATTGAATTTATTGGAGTTTTCAAACTAGCAATTAATTTCAATCTTGGACATGGCAAACAAGTCCAAGATTAAATATTACATTTGTTTTAATCTTATCATTAATCTAAAATAATGGTCCTGGATTAGACAAATTATAATTAACTAAAATATATTCCATCACTAAATTCTAACCAAAATATGTGACACTTTTAATACCAAAAGTGTTTATAAGAATCGATTAAATTTATTGAAAGCAATTTTCGACTAAAACTAATGGATTGAAATCCGTTTGACTTTATTTCATTGAATTGCATTAATTTAATTGATTTTAGCTTTAATTCAATTGCAATCTTTGATTTTGTTTTCCTATTTTGTCGCATATTTTTGCTTAATTGAGTCAATACCTGCATATTTAATCGACGCAATCATATAATATAAAAATACAATTTTTTTGATAACTTTTTAATCACTTATTTTATCAAATTATTGCTACAATTTATTAAACTATAAAAATATTTCTTTATATGACTTTATTACTGTATTTTTACCCAGGTTGTTTTTTATTTTACGTGAAAAATGACTCCTGAAATACCTTTGATTTAATTAATGTCATAACTTTTTAGTTTAGAAATACATTTAATATTTTATGAAAGCATTTGAAAGTCAATAAAATATAGTTTAGAAAATATATAATGAATTAATTAAATAATATATCAATAATTGGACACTGATTTTAACATTCTTTAAAACAAAAGAGTGGTTTTAAGAGCAAATCAATTAAAGTAAAAGTGATGCAACTTTTAAAAGTCATTTTAATTAGTCTAAGAGTCAGTAAATGTATGTAATCTACAATTTTCTACTGAGAATTATATAATTTTACTTAAAAGCATAGAATTTGTTAATTAAGGCTTTAATAAAGTATTGCATCAAAATTTTGTTAAATAATGAGTCACTACTAAAGAATAACTCCTAAAAGCAAAGAAGTGTCGCATTAATAGCAAAATTGAACAGAATTTTGTTAATCAGGCAAAAGATGCCATCAATCTCTGTCACTACCAATAATAAGACCAATACTTCCCAAAGGCCTTAAACAGTAGTTCTTCAAAACATTTGAGACAAAACATAAAATTTTTCAAATTTATAGTTTATTTAATGCAATCGAATTGAGATTTTATCTGATGACCATTTCTTCGGTTTTTTACAAATTCATTCTTTAGATTTGAATTCACACTTTTCAAAGAAAAGAAAAAGAAGAAAATGTTTAGTATTTCTTTCCTCTAAGAATTCAAAGTCTAAATATCTTTACCTATATTTTACTGTTGGAAACAAAACACAGAATGGGTTCAATTCTGTTTATTGTGTTAAATGGATAGAAATGAAACCAATTGAGAATTGGATTCTTTTCTTTCAAATTCTTTAAAAGCTTATTTTGGAATCTTTTTATTTTTTAAAAGTTGATCGATCATTTTAGATGAATATTTGGTTCGAGTCATTTACACTTTACACTCAAATAAATACTCATAGAATTAAATCAATTGGTTTAATACAAAATTATTATTTATAAGTTTCCCAATAAATGTTTTTCTATAATATATTTACTTTTGTTAAGAAATATACATATTTTGAAAATTATAATAATTAGGAAAAAAATCATTAAACCTTTAGTGGATCGCTATTTAAGTTTATTTAATGATATAGTTTTGATGTTAAGTAAAAAAAATTTAAACAAATTAATGATAAGTTAATGGTTTTGTATCAAAAGATAGTCTAATCTCTAAACAAATTACTTCTAATGTTTTAATTTAAGAGTTGATTATCTGAAAGTTTTCTGACATTAAAAGGGAAGTAAAGACTATAAAAAGGATCAAAAGTTGAACTGTTTTTCCTATTCATTCATAGGTTGGGTGTCGTCCTTTTAAGTCATGTATTTATTGACTGCACGAAAACAAATGTCATATTAGGGCTAACAATACCTAACAATACCTAACAATACCTAATAATACCCTTATTTCAACTATTCGTTAATGCAATCACTAAAAACTTTCGGTCATTTATGTCTTCGAAGATTACCAGCTATTCTTCCGGTTTCTTTGATGACAACCTATAATATCATTGGAAATAAGTTTATCAAAAGACAATTTTGGTTCAATTCATTTCTCTTATGATTTTGTGATAATAGGGTTTAGAATAGTTCCAAATTCATTATATTTAAAGCCTTTCCTTATATATTATGGGCCCAACCCTTCAAATTTCAATATATCTGTTATAAAAGTATGTTATCTGTGCTCTCATTATAACATTCATATGTCTTCGGGGTTTTTGTTGGCATCACTACACGTCTGTAAATATATTCCCTTCAATTCTTCGAGTAGTGACTCATCGTTTACTTCACTCCAGACTAATAGGAAGATGGCTTTCGTGTCGTTTAATTTAAACCTCGATTTCTATAAAAGAGGGACCGAATGCAGTGCCGAAGAGAACTATCAAAAAACTGATATGATTTCAGTGTTTCGCTGTTGTTATGCATTTACTCTTATATCAAACGATATGCGCTTACATTTCGTAATAAAATTGATTTAATAAAGATTTCACTTCAGGTTTTCATCTTTTTCTGTTTTTTCAGTTAATAAATATGAAAGATATTAATCAAATCCGACGAATAAAAAGAATATAAAGAAATTCTTTGGGAAAGATATGAAATTATGCGAATAAAAGCTTTGAAAGAACAGAAAGAAAATGAATTGATTTCATATTAATATTCAAACATAAGATAAATTCAAATATATTTTTCTTAAGAAATCTTGAGATGAAAAACTTGAAAATATAAAACATTTTTCAGGTTTTCGGTTGTGTTTTGTGACCATAACTTATCTATTAATCAAATTTCGATGCATTGACTCCTAAATAATAGCCACTATTCTCTGATTTCATTGTGAGCGCTGGCATCAGGACTGGCATCAGCTCTTTTGGAGTCGTTGTGATCCCTTAAAATACCATTAGTGCTGTTCAGTTGGGATCAAACCATAGTTATAAATCCAAAGTTAACTTATATTCGAGGAATTCAATACATTGTAGTGGAATCCGTCAACTCTTACCCAACATCTCCCCAACATTGACGACAGTCGTTCCCCAACAGTTCCCCCTTGAATTCAATGCAATAATGACAATATGAGTGAATCTGATAGAAAGCCTCCCACTCTTCCCTCTCTTCCCTCTCTTCTCTTCACAACATTTGCCTTACTTTCTAACTTTACAATCGTTTCTCATTCTTCCGACTGTATTCCTATTCTATTCACTTCTTTTTGCTTTTAAAAAAAGGTCTGCAAATCTCTTATGTGAGTCAGACATACATTTTATGCAATCTAGCAGAGATGGTCAACGGGTGTTAACCAGTTTCACGGTATAATTGAATCAATGAGGCATTAAAACCATTAGATTCGCGTTAATCGAAATAAATGATCGATTATTACATCACTTGTGATTTGACAGTTCATAGTTTTAATGAGATTTTCATATTTATACCATTTTTATGGACGTCTCGGTATAACAAAACCAAATTTATTCGTATATTTTCGATGAGATTTCATATCAGCTCTGATTCCGAATCAATGTTTCGAATGGTTTTCAATTATAAAGTTCTTTGAATTTCTGCAAGAATTGGCATTTTATTGACACCAATTCTAAACCTTAAGTGCATTTTCAAGTGTGAACTCCATATAAATAGATTATATTCTATAAAGAAAAATATGTTTGGTTTCAAAGAAATATAGTCTTCAAAATGAAATTCCATTTAAACATTTTTGACCTAAACTTTAGAATCGATTATTTCTAAATTTATTTCTTCAGATAAATGTATACTTTTATGAAAAAAATGAATTATAGAAGAAATGATAATTAAATATAAGATAACTTCGAATGAATTCTATCGGTTGAGTCCATTCATTCGTTTGTGTATTGCAGTGGACCGTCGCTCAAATCCTCTGATCAACGATTAGGGCTCCTATAAATAGGGGTCGGATTAGAAAATAGATTGAGTTCACCAGAAACTGCAATTGTTAGCCAAACCCATCTCTCCCAAACCCAAATCTCTCTCTCTCTCTCTCTCTCTCTCTCTCTCTCTCTCTCTCTCTCTCTCTCTCTCTC